>CAEFZX010012713.1:0-35868 GCA_903066825.1 Alfaro cultratus | reverse complement strand
CCATCGGCAACAATTGTTGCCAAGTATAAAACCTACATTTTCACTAACATTACCAACATAAAATGTAATAATTCATAGATATCATGTTAGGGAGGTCCAAGGATTGGAATGCATGCACTTATTTTGCAGGAAAAAACTTGGGATTAAATGGGCTAATCTATTTGGTTGAGAATTCAAATTAAATACCTCTGTCTATATTGGCTCTCAGTGAAGTTAGCATTCCCTCAGACACAAGAGTTTTGTACAAGGCACCCTTACAGCTTCGCTCGGATTTTCTGGAGCCATGGTTGTGTGTGTTCAGCTCACATGTTGTGTCACTAGCCTTCTGCTGTTCTTTCTCCTTGTGCTTCTCCTTGTCCTCTTCTTTGGGCTTCACCGGCGATTGTCTGCAGTGGAGCTGGGGAGACTCTGGCATGCAGCCTTGAAGGCCTGTGCTTTCACTATTTACACTTTCTGCTTCAATCTTGGTCACAATGCCAGGCACTACTTTCTTTCTCTCCCCATCAGAGGATCCCTGCAGCTTGCTGCTGTCTTCCAACTCCTCTTCTTTTGCTTTAGCCAGTGTCTTAACTTTGGTCTTAGTTTTCTTTTGCGGCAGACCAGAGCTTCTACTGATAAGACTGTGAGAGATCTTCTTCTTGGATTTATCCTCTTTGTCAATCCAAGCTCCTCTGGCCACTGCCTCAATGGTGCTATCCACATTTGATTCAAAGTGCTGACAATTCATGCCCACTCTCTTTTCTGAACATGGGATGTCATTAGACTTCACCTCCTCATATTTCTTGTTCTTCTTTTTGACACATCCACTTTGGCTTGTATGCTGAGTAGTGGGGGTGGATGTTCCAGAGGAAGGAGACGTAGGGGAGGGCGATCTATGAGGAGGACTACTGCAGTCAGAGTTGTCTCTCTCCTCCTTAACTCCTGGCTTCATGGATATTTGCTTGAGTGTTGCTGTAGAGCAGTTGTCATCGGGCTGAGACACTATTGAGTCTATTTTTCCTGCTTCTGATGCCAAACACATCTAAAAAAAAAAAAAAAACAATTACATTATGTGAATCTGTATTTTCGAAAATATCCTCCACATATCCTATATAATCACAATGATTCTATTCAAGATATAAAACAGCAGGGATGGAGTCAAGACCAGTCATTCTGAGACAAATACCAAGACCAAATATTTAGAACTTCTGACAAATATTTCGGGCATTGCCTTTTGAACACCAAAAAATGCAAAAATTAATGGGAAAAAAACTGTTAATTATTCAAACAGTCTAATTTGATCAACTTAGTAATTTTGGTACAAGTCACTGCAGTTTTTAGCCAATTGTAGAAATGTTCATATAAAACATTTTCATAACCAATTGTACAGTGTAACTAAATAATAGTAATAATAATATATGTTGTTTTGTCAAGTATGAGACACCATATCTTAGTAAGCACAGATCTCAGAGATAGCAATGTTGGCTCCTGTGTGTCGAGCCCATTATTACCGTATTGTCCGCACTATAAGGCGCACCTTCAATAAATGGCCTATTTTAAAACTTTTTTCATATATAAGGTGCACCGCATTATAAGGCGCATAGAATAGACGCTACAGTAGAGACTGCAGTTACGTTATGCATCCATTAGATGGAGCTGCGCTAAAGAGAATGTCAACAAAACAGTCAGATAGGTCAGTCAAACTTTATTAATAGATTACAAACCAGCGTTCTGACAACTCCGTTCACTCCCAAAATGAATAAACAGCTGTTTTATTATTTTCCCCGAGGTAAAGTCAGTGACGTGGTATTTTCGTGACANAATAGTGATTGTACTGACACTTCTACTTGCTGCTCTCTGTTCAACAACCCACTGTTCGAGTTTGTCCTCCAACTGTAACCGTCTCGCTTTGTTCCCTCGGAAACTCTGTAAAGTCTTCTAAACACTAAACAGATGACCTGGTCCTTTATGCTTCCTCCACTTCCGCACCATTGACTCGTTAATGTTAAATTCTCTCGCTGCTGCTCTATTCCCTTGTTCTACTGCGTGACTGATCGCCTTGAGTTTAAACTCTACGTCGTAAGCGTCTCTTAATAGGAGCCATTTTGGGGTCTTTTCACAAACACACAAATGGAAATGAAACGGAACGCTTTGAGCAGTCATATATCCCAGCATGCACCCCGCGCTTCTTCTTCTACGGGTGAAAATGAAGTCGGCGGCTGCTTACCGTAGTTGCGAGACCTGTTGTGGCTCAATATTGGTCCATATATAAGGCGCACCGGATTATAAGGCGCACTGTCGGCTTTTGAGAAAATTGAAGGCTTTTAGGTGCGCCTTATAGTGTGGAAAATCCGGTAACTGTTTTCCCTCTGTTTGCCTTTGCGTATAGTTTGAAAACTATTTCTCCAGTTTTATATGAATAAAATACAAACAGAGATTTACAGGAAAAGAGTTTCCGCTGCAGACGGGTGCTCTTGTTTTTTTGTTTTTTTTCTTTAAATCTGGCAAAACTGGAGAACATGCAGATGTTTTTGATTATCAAAAAGCTGCATGAAAATATATTGCTTTCCCAAAGTTAGCCAAATTTACAGAGCAACATTTAGCTGTTACAACTGAAACGAGGCTCTGTGAGCAGACTGAACTCATCTTAGAACTGCAGCACTTTCTTCAGTGGTAATCTGCATGTAAAAGATGAGAGGAAACAAAGAACTTTCATTTTAGATTTTAGCATTTGTGAAATCCTTGTGTTTCAACAGCTCTATGTGAGTCGTTTTATCAAAAATAAGCCACTGTTCCTGTGAATTAATGGAACCTTTCAGCTGCTAATCAGTATTTTCTACTGCTGGTTTAACTTCAGATTGATTAATATAAGAGTTTTTTAAGTCACGTAAGCTGAGGAGCACCTAGAGGCTCCTTTATGGAGCTTATTGTTGACTGAATTAGCAACATTATGCAGCTGATTGTTAGAATAACAATGTGTAACCCAGGAGCACTATCTGTTATAGGCTAACAAAGCAGCATCTCCCTTAGACCCAGGCTCACCATGAGGTCCTCTGCTTAAACTGCTGTCCCTTTCATAGATGGATGGATACATTTTGGTTGAATTAAAAGCAATAAAATCCTTGGGGATAATCTCATTCATGCCTCCTATATCAATTAAATCCCTGTCAGCACATTGCACAGTTATCTGTTCACCTGTTTTGAATGATTTATGCTGGAAGAAAACACATGGAGGAAATGCAGACTGCTGGAAATATCATGATTATTTCTCATGTTTCTTAAAATGACTCGATGTTACAAACCTTTTTCATTCCTGAATGTAGCCCGTTATGAACTTATTTACATAGTATCAACCTGAGAACATGGCAGCAAAGTTGAAAACGGTTATTGTTAAACGGTTAATGAATGTTTTCTGTTGCTTCTCCAGTGCCCTTTAAAAAAAACCCTAATAATAAGTACCTTGACCTGTTGCTATGGTGATCTGTTGCCGTTTCGATATGCATCATGCTGTACTGACGGTTTTTCTTCTTAATAAATAAACCTTTCAAATTGATGAAACATATCAGAAGTTTAATTAAAAGTGAACTAATTAATTAGTCTTAATCTTAAAGCATTAAGTTTTCCAAACGCCCGTCGGACCTTCAGCATCCCTGTTATTAGCTTGGCTCCAATATGACTGCAGCCAGAAGCCTGAGCTGCTGCTACTGTCCTCTGCACCTGCTGACCATTAGAGACCACTTTCACTTCTTTGAAAAACAGCTTTGCATTTAAAACTACAATATTCAACGCTAACACAGACATTTGCGTGCAAATTAATATTATGTCACATTTTTCTTTTATTGTTTGACTTCTTCATCCCTGGTTGGTGTAATTAACTGACCCTCGACTAGCATCTCACCTCTTGTCCTCCAAAGCCTCAGGCTTTGGCAGCTCTTTGACTTTCAACCCCATGAATGATAAAATAAGCAGCTACATCAGCGACTCTCAGCATCTTCCTACGGCTGAGAGAATAAGGACACTTCCCAAAATGTCAGACCTCTTTTTAAACACTCAGTTAAACATTCATTTGTGACCTTTAGAAACAGCACCGAAGAACACCAAACTACTGGCTGCTTTTCTAGAAATAATTTGTATTTGTGCAAAGAAAGCAGACATCTCCTGCAAAACTTCCCATGAATCTCTTGTGGGAGTGCAGATCCTGTAGCTCTACATGTGTTTTTGGCCTTAGATTCCTCTGTAGTTTTTCCTTTTTCTCTCTCTCTCACTATATAGATGTATATATTCCATCTCCCACCTACATCTGCAGTCGAAAGAGTTTGTTGTACACGTCCTGTAAAGAACTTCAGAAGTCGCAGCTGGAATAAAAAAAGAAGCCGCGAAGCTTTGCACTTAACAACATGTTGAAGAATCAAAAGACACACGCTGAGTTGCGTTTCTTTGGTGTTCGCCGTAGTGAGATCCACACGGAAAACCATCAGAGGACACGTCTTTCTGTCCCAATCTACATCAAGGGTACCTTTGAAGGCCCTGACTCACAAATGGTTTGGGGTTTCATCAACCGCTGGTGTCATCATTAAAAACAAAAATCTGCAAAAACTTATTAAAATGTTAAAGTTCAATAATCAGCTCTACTATTTACAACATGCAGGTCATGAACAGAAATGCTGTAAACCTTTCACCAGAAACAATAAATTAGTTGCTTGATAAGTTAAAATAAGCTTGATCATTTCCATTCTGATTATTTTTTGAAGGGCAAATTTGCTTACAGAGACTTCATAATCCATTTTATTTATGGTTTTTGGTAGTGTGCACGTTTTATTGCCTTTTTATTTGTTGTTTTGGACATTAAAAATGTCTTCCGGTTGCAATGTAAAGTTTTTTACAAAAGGATAATGTTTGATCTTAGAAGGAGAATTTGCATTTTTTATTTTTTATCTTATTCGTATGTTACTTGAAAATGGGCTCAAAACAACAACACTATTTCACAATCATTTCTGGGTTAATTTATTGTTCAGTAAAATTTGTAACCATGACAGGCCAAGTTTACCAGAGGAACACAAAACTAAACTCGGCTACGTACTTCGACATATTTTTACTCAAGTAAGAGGAAAAAAGTAGCTATCCAGGGAATTATTAAAGTAGCAAAGTAATGGATTTAAATTCTACTTAAGTACTGAGTAACTGTTTAATCACAACATCCTATAATATTTAAAAATGCTATAATCAGACTAATAAACAGCTGAAAATTAAAGTATTTTAAGGGCTAAATTAATACCAGTAAATAACATGAATACAAAACGGCAAATTCAAGTAGGAGAAATAATTCTCAGAACAATTTTTCAATAAAAAACTTATTAAAATCATTCTCACAATAGGCAATATATATACATACTGTATGCAGTCTACTGGGTTTCCTTAGATAGAAACATTTCAAACTACTCCGAATAATTAATTGAGCTTACTGGACTATTTGATAACTACAAATAACTCAGTTATGTACAGAGCAACATGCGTACCTCATTGCTGTTGTGAAATGCATTCGTTGACATAAAGTTTTGATTTGGTCCACCTTTTTTTCTTCTTTGTAACAGCAAGAGAAACTTTGATGTTCTTAAATGGAGTCTGTCTTGTTACCTGTAAGTTAGGAAACACAACTGAACTTCTCTCTTCTATCTTTGCAAACATCTGAGAAGAACTGAGATGATTTTGACCGGTTTGCAAAAAGTTTGGACACCTCTGTCTTATCCCCTGAGAGGAAATATTCACATTGGTGTTGAAGTCTAAGTTGTGAAAAAGTAGCACATCTGTCAGCAGCCTGCACTGGTTTCACCTGGACTCACCTGCAGAGAGGCGAGTCCAGATCATATTGGTAAAGTTTTAAAGGGTTTTATTGCTTTAAACAAGGGAAAGTACCAGATAGATAAAAGGTTTGAACATATTTTATGTCTTCAGTCTTCATAGCTGAAGCTGTTTCTTTCTTCTTCTTCTTTTTTTTTTATTATAATATTTGAATCCATGCAAATCAGAGAAATAACATTTGTCCAACAATGACAGAGACTGAGCTGGTAAAAGTACGAGCTCACTCTCTTCTTCGAGGTTGGACTTGCACAACATGACCATCATCTATCACAGTTTCTTATCTTGCAGCTCTGCCAACAGGGTTCTTTAAAACCTGATGAAACAGCTCTCAGATCCAGGTACTATCACTGTTTGGAGGAGCCTTTTCTTCAACATTAATAAGACACTCGATGTGAAAAGGGAGAAATACCAAAGCAGCAGAGGCAGAGATGGAGTGGCTAACTTAATCCAATAACACCCAGCACGTACACAAGTCCGCGTGTCCTTGGGAAAATAAATAAATAAATAAATAAATCATATCTTCATGTGTAATTTCTGAGAAAAGGTCTTATCTATAGATTGCTTAAATGATTTATGCAGCTCTCTGCTGTATTACTTAGAAAAGGCAGAACATATATTTTGATACATGATAGATATAGAGCTTTGCTTCTTTATATATGAATAAAAACAGTTTTACCGTAAGAAGAATTAAGTGATTTATTTATCTATTTATGAGGAGTATTTTAAATATGTGTGTATATATATATCATATTTTATATATTATGAATATAAACTATATTCATGATTCAGCCATGGTGCTGGCGTTGGCCATCTATCAGCCATCAGAGGATGCAGCGTTTTGGGGAAACTGTACAGAAGAGCTATGAATTCAAAACGTTTGAATGACACAACTTATTTATGAACTGTGCGTCGCTGAGAGAGCTTTGGTGAACCTATCTGCACATTCTTCGGAAAACTCATATTTCTCGTATTACTTCTTTCTGTCTTCTGGTTGTTGATCATGTGACTCTTATGATGTGACGCGTTTCCATTGCATTTTTACGAAATACATCTATTTTGATACGGCCAAAAAGCCCACCTCATCCGAATGGAAAGACTTTTCATCAAAAGTAGTGAGATTTTTTTAAATTGATGGTTCCATTCAGGAAATTTATTTTCAGAATTTCAATTTGCTAAATTTTATGGTTAATAGAAACACAGTTATTGATAGGCGCTGGCTTTATTCCTCGACGTTACCTTGGTTCAGATCCAAAATATGATCATAAAATGTCAGGATGTGATGATCTGTTGGTCATTTGTCAAAAATCACAGCGCCTGTATCAGGATCCATCTGGGTTTAAACAGAACTGTTATGTGGAAATAGCAGGAATCTCTCTGTAACATGCTGAACACACAGCTTTGATCCAGTTAGAGTCTGCAGAAAGGAGAAGACAGCATTTCACTGAACATATGGAAAGTGCTCGCTATGAAAGAGCTTCTTAAGGCGAAGAAATGGAGTCGTCGTAAAAGGCTGAGACTGTCACCTCAACTCGACTGAGTGCGCTGTTCACTTCCCGGGGATCAAAGTGGAGGCTGAGAGGCCAGCAAACATGCAGTGAATGTTGGTGGCTGCAGAGCCCGCCTGATTGAGGGAGAACGGCTGCAAGACGTCAGCTGCTGATTGAAGTCTGAAGTGGAGAAATTTCAGTCTAATTATGGAAGTTAGGCCTCAATCCTGGAAATATAAAAATAGCAAATCTGTTCATGTTCCAGACTCAGAGGCCACAGTTTCTGCATAATGGTGTTCAAATTTGTGGTGACATATTATTTAATCCATTGATTTAAAAATAAAAAGTTCAAAATCTTGCCTTTATTGAGGGTTTGAGTAAAATAATAAAACCCATGAAGGTTCTGCTAAAAGAAAGCCGACAGAGTCCTTAAAATGAAACAGACTAACCCTATTTAATGCATGAGTGGGCTCTGGCAATTTCATTGTAATCTGCCTAAAGAAAAGCTCATCAGATGCCCAGAATTGTTCGGTGTCCTTGAGTGGGGAGCAGGACTTCACGGTGGACAGGTAATATTTCTGGTCCACTCAGCAGATGTTAGCAGGAGAGAAAATGTGAATGGATTTCTGAAATGAGGAGATCTCGTCTCTGCAGCAGCAAAATTACCTCACCAAAAGTTAGCTCATTGAAGAAAGTGAGGAAACTTTTATGAAACTTTCGTCCATCATTACCTGAGGCGGGAAATGCATCTAGGACTTCTTCCTGTAATGAGAAATTAGAATAACACTCTCAAATGTGCATTATGAGAGTAACATGTTTTAAAATCTTGAGAGGTTATATCCATCATCAAGTCCATGTAAAACAAATCCTTCCATGTAAATTTCAACTTATTTGTGCGGCAATGGTTATTTCTCTGTAACTGGTAATGCATGAATACATCTTCCTGTGAACAAAATCATCCGTGTTCCTTTCTGACTGGTGATCAGCCAGTCCAGAACTGACAAACTAATGCATGCAAAATGAAACTTCAGGCATCGCCATCATTTTTGTTTCACAAAGATCAGATGAATGTTATGGATATTAATGGTCAATGTTTGTTTTAATCTCGCAAATAAATTAAACAAAGTTTAAACGAATAATGTTTTATGTAAACTACCTTAGAAGGGCAACATTCGTACTTGAAGCCTAATTGGTCCATCTTCCTCAACTCTCATAAAAGTGCATTCATGGAACTGCATACAGTTAAACATTCTGTTATATATATATACTGTTATATATATATACATATTTGCACCACTACCCTGATGTCTAATATCTCTACTCAGGAACAGATAACAGAAGTTTGGAGTAGCAGCAGGTTGTTTTTATTGTAAAATTGAGGTTAACATTGCAACATGCACACTGTGAACAGAAAAAGCCTCCTAAAGGTATTTGCAAAGTGCTAGACCTATTCAAATTGTTGACATTTTTTTTGCTACAAACAGTGTCTTTTTGCACTGATACTGTTTACCCCCATTTAAATGGGGCATTATGCATGCACTTAGGGAGAAATGCAGACTATATTTCCATGAATTATGGTCAGAGCAAATGGCTTTAGACCCTGAAAGACCAGAGCTGTTTGCATTGCAGAGGTTGCAAAGAGAAAACATCTGCTTAGAGATCGAGGTAATTATGGCAAAGAAAAAAGTGAATTGCCTTAAAAAGTGTTGCTGGCCTTATGAAAAATGTATCAACTCCACACTATAAAAACCTTACTTTAATGAAGAATAAAATATAGCAGAAATATTCTTTAATTTTGGGGGAAATTCAGGTGTGCCACTAAAATACTACAATACAAATAAAACTGTCATGTTATTAAAAACAGGATACTTGGATTTAAAAAAAAATGTCACTACAAAGCAGCAGCAATACTGGTAATTTAAAGAAAGACATACACCAAACATGTTTAAGTTTTGGAAAAAGTAAAAGTAAAATTTGTTGTAGATGAATGCTTTTTGAAATAACTACAATAATGCAACATTATATTGTTGTGATTGGAGACATTGTGAGTTGGATGCATTATTTTGTGGCGCTCAGAGGCCGACCGGTAAAGCCAGGGCATTAGAACGATAACTCATGTTTTCTCTGCTGATGAAAGTTGTTAAAGTGTGCCATCAATCCACATAATGCACTGCGCCCTGTCTGGAACACTGCAATCTTTTTAACATTTGGGATGGGATTTAACAAGGAAGCATGCAGACGGATAAAGTCCAGGGACATATTGTGATAATGCAACTTATAATAATAGATGTTTAAATCTTGAATATATCTCATTGACATCAACACAAACAAGAAGCAGATGACTTAACAAACTCATGTAAAAGCAGCTTATGGATCCGTATATCCATAACAGAGCAGGAGCAGCTTGTTTTTAATATGATTTCAGATGAAGCGCAACAATGCCAATGGCTTTATCTGAACGGGACACTCCAAGGGTTTAAGGTTGAGCAAATGAATTTGAGGCCCAGAATGTGTGTATCTGCAGCTTTTCTCTGGTCCATTTTCTTGATTAAGTGAGCCACCAGTGTGTGTGTGTGTGTGTGTGATGTTTGGCATTGTTAGTCGTTAGAAACCATCAATATCTGGGCGTCCTTCATTAGAACCACTCAAGTTTCTTTTATCTAAAACCAGACATGATTGATCCAAAAAGGTGATTTGAACCAAGTATTTTCTCTTGAATTAATAGAAAATTTATCCTTTAGTAATTTTCTGAGGGTTCCAGTTCACGCTAACTCATCTAGATAACAAAGTTTCTAACTCACTTCTATCCTACTTTTTAATTTTAGTAGAAAAGCAGAGAGTTCAATCAGTTCTCACAGCATGACTCAGCTACACTGACTCTATGCTGGCACAATTAATTTGCCTTAAGAGTATACTTAATTGGCTTTAAGAGCTGCACTAATTTTACGTTGTGTAACTAAATTATAGGCAACATTTTTAAATGATCTTTTTCTTAAATGTGTAAAAGACTCATATTACAAAGTTGGGGAGAGGGTGCTGTATCAAGAATTATTATTCACCTCTGAAACATTAAGAAGCTCCTTGGCAACAAATCCAACAGACTGCCTGAAGTGAGCAAAAAAAACTTAGACTTTGCTTATATCTATAAATGTATGGTTACTTTAATGAAGAAGTGTTGAAATACAGTAAAATAAATGTTTTGCGTATGTTCACAATCTTGTGAAAATTGTGTAAAATGTTTGCAGTTCCTTTGACATGAAATTATCAAAGGAAAATATATATAAAGTGCTGCAGAACTGTTTCTTTTGCTTTTTGGATTTGGACAGGTATCATTTTCTGAAAATCTTTTTTTTGTATCTGTTGATATTGTTCAAGGGTGTCTCCATGCAGCTCTGCAGCCGCCTCTCTGGCTCCGAGAGTTTATTTTTACTGCACTCAGTTTTTTTTCATGTCTTTTCATCCATTCCTCCATTATTCTATCCGTTGGTTCATCTGTGGGTCTATTCGTCCGTCCGTCCGTCCGTCCATTCATCCATCCATTGGTCAATATGTTCGACCATTGGTTGATTCATCCTGCATCCAGATTCTTGTCATCTGTCCATTTCTGTTTCTTTGCATTTTTTTTCCCAGGGACTATATTCTACGTCTCACTACAGCAAAAATGGAGAATGTCACAAATTGTAAACTTTAGTATATACAGTTGAAAACCTGAGAACTCCTGAGTTTAGAATTTTGAAAAATGTAAAATTTTGACATTAAAACTACATAGAAATCCTTCAGTGAATCTCAAGCCATCCCTCTTGCTGTGAGCCATCGTTGCTTAGTTGTAGGTCAGACAATGAGCTCGCAGAGGGAACTGCGTTTGAGAGATTGTGTAATCTGTTGGGCCTCGCCGTTGGGACATTGTAACACTCCCTGATTGACGGGTGTTGCTCTCTTCGTCCTTGTCATCATCACAGTGAGGCCGTCAGAATGACTGTCCTTCCTGAAGGCCGGTAAACTCAGAGAGTCGAATAAGCTGATGTATCTGGAAGCGTGAAGAGTTGCAGATGCTTCACAAACTCTCTGTAAACATCTAGGTGGAGAAAGCTTTTCACCTAACAACATTAGAGATATATATTGTTGCAGATATAAACAATAACTCTGGTGTCATTTTTGGATATTTGGTTATCTGTTTATACCATTTTTTGCTTCTGCTCGATATAAACAAGCTGAGGCTGCAGGTTTGCTTATCCTATGACATTTAGACAACTCACTGGAAAAGGTCCTGGAAATATTTAAAACATATTTATGCATTGTATTGCTTACCTCAAGACACCATTGACATTTAAAGTATTGCTTCTCTTGTTCTTGAAGTATATCTGAAGGATCATTGACCGACACTTAACTTTTTAACGTCTAAAGGCCAGCAATAAAAGAACAGTCGTCCATGATTTACTAACCACTCATATCTAGTTCTATGAATATTCTGAGTCATCTTTATACCTGCAGGGCCAAAACTATTTAAAGTCTGAATTTTAAACCAATTAATTATCTTTTTTTGAAACAGAATGAGAAGCGTTAGGTGCTCAAGTCTGACCAAACTCGCTTTAGACTAAATGGTTTCATTTAAACCTAATAAAAATAAATCTATAAAAGTGCTGGAGTTTCCATGTTCCTATCTTTGTTCTAAAATGCATTTCACATTTCAAAACCACACATTTATAGTCACCAATCAGTCTACAGGAGTACGAGTGGGCATTTATCGTATCATTTACAATTTATTTGGATAAATTTCTTGCCATGATTGGAATTTTGATGCATCATTGTCATGATGATTTCTAATAAATTACGTTTGAACTGTCCGTATTGTCAGGATTATTAGTTTTACTATTTTCTCCACAGTTTGTTCAATGACAGTATCAATAGATATCAATAAAATTGAAAATATGATCAAAAGCAGTTATCATGTGCAGTTTAGTGATACAAATAATTTTTTTAAATGTGACCAGCGTCCTAAAGAAGCACATTAAAATGTGAATGTTTTTGTGTTGATGGGGAGTCTCAACCACACAGTTACCTAAAAACAATTGTAAAATATATATATATATATATATATATATATATATATATATATATATATATATATATATATATATATATATATAATAATAGCTATTGTCACATTTGTTATCACAACAGCACTATAAAATATCATGATAAAACTTTAAGTCCATACTGTCTAGTCTAGAGAAAGACATAAATGTTGTTTCAATTTAAATTAGTTCATTTATAAATCGCCAATTCATGGCATAGATTTTGGTTCCTCTGCCATCAGTTTTGGCCTTACTGTTTGAGCTGGAACCCCTGCTGCAAACTGCTCACCAAGGCATGTGAACCTTAGCGAAACGATATCCTGCCACTACACTCACTCATACCCACCAAGGACCCAGATATGCTGCTACCAAGACAATGAATCAACAAAACCTCCCGTTGGGAAGTACTTTGCTCTGAACATTTGGGGAAATCTTACATGCTGTCTGCCCACAAAAGACGTCCCAAGACCCCTGCAAAGCCCATCTACGTTCTCACTTATTTTTAACACCGTATTTTGGTCCTAATCCAGTGTAAACCACTGAAAATAAATGGATTTCTACTTGTCAAATCCCTTGCCTCTCTTGGGCTGTTGTTTACCATTTTACAGCACACTCAGGAAGTAATCTAGCATCAATCCCAAGCATCACCTTGAAGAGGACCACTCAATCAATACTTGATAATACTTGAGTTTGACTGGCTGTTCTCATATTTTCAGCCTATCACCTTTCAGTATTCCACAGGATGTGAGGAGACGGCATTAATACACCAGAGCGGTGTGATAAGGCATTACGACAGTCCCCACCAACCGCTGCAGTCCCGACCAGAGCTGATGAAGAGAGATTGCTGATGCTCTGAAACCTTGAAAAAGATAACTTGATATCCGCTCTCCTCACGGCTGATGCGTAATGATCCTGCGTGACTGAAACACACACTTGTACACAAAACGCTGATAGTCGTTCTCTATGCTGCCTTTAATCACACTCACAGAGAGCTTTATTGCCAATAGTCCAGATCTCCTATCACCCTGGCTTTGCAGGAAAAAAAAGAATTAAATTACAATGCTGGCAGTGACATTTTCTTCTTCCATTGTGTACTGATGGTAGATATCAGAGGCACCCTGGCTTTTAGCTGAGATGAAAAGCCCGCTCATTCAGTGTCGAAGCCTGCGGGGAATATTAATCAATACGCATTATCCCCCCCAAAAAATCGCATTAATGCTTTTTACTTACAGTTACCCCACAGTGTTATCACTCAATGCTGCAGCATGTCATCACGGCAGCCTTGAGAGGACTGATACAAAGCCATGTTGTTGTGCTCCAGACTGGTACTTGTTAAAATTATGAGTCTGAAAAATGTTAATTTATTTCACTTGTGTGACAGACGTTAATGCATGACGCAGATATTTGCCATCACTGTAGAAAAAGACATATAGCTGCCGAATTGTGCAAAATGGAATTATGAAAATACGTTTATGCACTAGGATGAGGTGGTTTTTCGGCTGTATTGGAATTAAATTATTGTATTTCGCTAAACTGCAATGGAAACGCTTGTTACTACTGAAGGAAAAGGTGATGAAGAGGACAGGAAGTGGTAGGGGGATGATGGCGGGGAACGTTTGTTCACGCAGTGTCATTAAAAAACATAAGTCATGTGAGATTTTATGAATTTCTTATTTACTGAAAACACCACAGTTATGTAATTGTGAATTGTATTTTTGTTTTTGTTTTTGCGAAATTTTGACAGATTGCAAATTGCAGACATTTGTGATGAAAACACAGTTATTGTGTAACATAAAGTATGATGATCTAAGAGTGTTTTGCTTCAGGAGGGACTGGTGCACTCAACAAAATACAGACCAAACCAGATCTTTATACTCATTTTATAAAGAGGCACCTAACCTTTCTTTTTTTACTCGCAGTCTGACATTCATTCTGGCTAAATGTTTTCAAGAAGGGTCTCTTGATACCATGTATGTAAACTTCACATAAACTTTACATAGAGCTGAAATTAAGCAAAATCAATAGAGTCCATCCACCTATTTTCTTACACCCTTGTCCCTAGTGAGGTCAGGAGGTGCTGGTGCCTCTCCAGCAACGTTCCGGGTGAGAGGCGGGGTCACCCTGGACAGGTCACCAGTCTGTCGCAGGGCAACACAGAGACAAACAGGACAAACAACCATGCACACACACACACACACTTAGGGAGAATTTGAAGAGACCAGTTAACTAAGGAATTAATTAAGGAAGCCAGAGTACCCAGAGAGAACCCACCATGAACAGGGAGAACATGCAAACTCCATGCAGAAAGACCCCGGGCTGGGAATGGAACCCAGGACCTTCTTGCTGCAAGGCAACAGTGCTACAAACTGCTACCAACTTCACCACCGTGCAGCCAGATGAAGATCTTCACCTCATGTTGTGTCTGCCATCTTTTTGCTCCTGGCACTGTGTGATGAAACTCTGAGCAGCCGTGGAACGAAGCACCTCAGGGCGCGCTGAAAGGGCCACATTGTGTTTCAGGTGTGTCACACAGATTTCTAAAAGCCTTATTTGAAAGTAAGATCAGGTGCTGAAAAATGTGTCACGCCATAAAACGCATTATAGTTCTGTTTTCCTCTTTGTCCTGAACTCAAATGTTTACTTTCCGTCACAGTAGAGTCACATTTATTTCGTTCCTTTATTGGAAGAGTTTACGTGAGCAGCTTTAAAGTAGAAATATTTAGTTTTTTTCATTGTGCCTTCAAACATCTTGTGTGTTTATGGTTCAATGTTCCGCATTGAATGCAGGGAAAGGTCAATAATTTCCCCGTTTCCATCACAATATACCAGCCATAATCTGACTAGTCATGCATTATGCCTGTCTGCACAACTACAATACAGTTTACATAAGTAATACTTGACAGAAACCCATAAATGTTATGTATTGTTGGTTAGCCTCTGACACAAGGTGTTTAGCTTTTTTTGTCATTAAAAACAATAAAACAAATCAAATTATTCCTCTTTCAGTCTTCGTACAAAACTAGAAAACAGTCACAATTATTAAATCTGTAAAGATTTTGATTAAAATCAGTTCAAATCTGCTGTCAACCCACTAGGATATGACGCTACAGATCTGTTGAGTTGTTCGCAGTGAGAAGCATTCGGACTCCCAGGACAGGAGAACATGGCTGCCATGCTTGAAACTCCCAGAGCAATTAGAGTTCAATAATTCCCACGCAGCGCTGAGCTGCTGCCGGGCACACAACTACATCCACAGTGGGCCTAATCTCATTGTCTGGTACAGATTAGATGAACGCTGTGTTCGGCTGTTTATCATTCAGGCTACATAACTAACATGAGGCTGTAGTGATCTGGGTAGGGGCTAAATATAACAGCAATTTACATATTTTGGTAAATTTAGTTTTGCTCTCTGTGGGAAAGAAGAAATCTGAAGCAGCTGGGTTTGTTGAATGCAGTTCAAAGGAGGTTTAATGCTTAAGGACAAAACTTTCTTTTTTAATTGTAGATGAAAATCAATACTCTTTAAGAAAGAGTGCAAGCTGTGGCTCAACACAAGTTACTGTAAACAAATGTCTCTTTTTTGCCTTTGGTGCAGTAATGAAAAGGACATGTTTACATGTTTACCTTCTGTTTATCGTTATCTTTAAAAGGTGAGTTTTAATATCTGTATTATGTAATTCAAGCACGGCAGAGTGTGTTTGTTTTATTGCGAATGCACTGAAGTTCTTCTACGTTGTGTCCAACAGTTGAACACCAATCATTCATGATCCTCAAACTTACTGGATAGATGTGGTTCTGTTTATTATAACATTAAAGAGCCAGCAAAAAGCCTGGGTGCTACAAGACAAATATTTTGTGTTGTACCTACCATTTTCCATTGTAGGAAATGTTTTATTTACCCGACATAAAAATAAAAAGTCTCCATCTGCATCAACCACCTGTGCTAGCAAGCCAAATCGCACTCAGGACGCGTAACAAAATCAGTCCAGGAGTTGTAAAAGTTCCTCGAGTTGCACTTTAGGGTTCTGGACACAATCAGTCTGGGTTATTTTTTTAGTCTTCCAGTCTTTGTGTCTCCTTCACCAAGATGCTACAACTGACCCCATAACCTGTCAGATTAGCTCTGCATCAGAGTTTACGTCCCGCAAATGTTTGATTGAGGAAAGATGAGGGGATCTTTGCAGCCAAGGGAAGCCAACATGATGGCCGCTGGCCATGGAGATGTGTGGATTGGTGGCGTTGTCTGTTTCTCAGAACGATGCAGGTGCTTCAGTTGAGCTGATGTTATTAGATTCAGTTTCTAGACTCAATAGTTTAGTTTGCATCGGTAAACTTGTTCATAGACTTGTGACTGAACCCCAGTAAACTCTTCTTCTGCCTTTTCTCTTGTGGGTTTGTTTAATTATCCCAAAGATAAATATCCAAACTGTTTTAAAGACATCTACTCAGTTTATTTCACCCTCATCACCTGGATCACCAATTTATAAAGAAACAAATCTACTGAACATTGTGAGTTGAGGTAACGTTAGTAGGAGCAGATACGGAACCAGCTTTTGCGCAAAGGAACTTAAATTCCCTGCAAGGATTCGTTTTACCTACCAACTCCTGTTGGGTGTAAAGGTTTTCTATCCTGATCACGATGTAACTCAGCTTCTCAAGACAGTTTATTAAATGTATTAAATGTATAACAGTACATTTAATAAACCATATTGTATATTTGGTGTTATAGGCCATTATATGTGTTCTTAAAGGGATTTTTTCTCATATAGAAAGATATTTTCCCATGTTATAAGTGAAATAATATGCCAGTGAAACTGGTATTTTTTAAATCAATATTCAGTAATTATTTCCTGAAAACAGGCTCCCACATCTTGTTGAAAAGTTCCTTGTCAGTTTTGTCTTATTTCCGGTATACTACTAGTAATACTTGGTAAGATTTTGTATTTTTGCAGTGCAGTGAGTAATGCCTCGGGGTTCCAACACATTTCTATTCTCTTTGCACTGCACAGTAGCAGAAACGTGCGCTGAGGAACAAAGAAAAGTGTGAATTCTAGCCGTCACCTGCATGAACCACAGCTCATTCCTGAGAGTAACACAAAACAGAAGAAGGTTATGTAATTACCTTCAGCTGAATTACAGCATGGCTCATGATGAAGATGAGGATTTACAACATCCTGGACAATCATGGGTGTTTGTTTCACCCACACAATGCTCGAGTAGCAGCCATTCCTAACCTGTTGTAGCTAAACATGGAAGCTGACTTCATCTCTTACCCTCTGCATATAGATTCTTAAAGATAGAAAACTTCATATGATCGCATGAAATGAAGCGTACATTTTCCCTGATATTAACCTGCTGCTTGTAGATGAGGACCTTCATGTCTTCATTTTCACCCTTTTTTTAATGAAACCACAAAAGTGTGAACAGCTATTAGAACATAAAAATGGTTCACCAAATGGAGCCTGACGATGCGTCATTACCCATCCATTCAGTCACACTTCATTGACTCTCCCTATTCTTCATGTAATTATGTGATAAAGTTGGCCCGCTTCTTGCATGTGTTTCTTGTCATGCTTTTCATGAAAGTACTTTATTTATGTCTCTTTTTTTTATCTTAAAAGTATTGTCGGCCGTAATGAGGTTTTCTTGCTTTTTTAAAGCTGTTTCTTTCCTCTTCGAGCATCAAAGAGACTTTATTCTCAGTGTATGTCGACCATTTTACACCAGTTAACCTGCACAGTGGTGCTTTGTTTTTCATAAACTCTTCTAAATCTGTAACTAGTCAAGTGCAGGAACATGTTTTCGAAATGCAAAATAAAGGGCAATTCTGTAAAATATGACTGTGCCATTATGACACCATCAGTTATTTTCCTAAAGTTGTCTTCAATGACAGCGGGTAGTTGAGGTATTCAATGCTGTATTTTGGTGTTGATCAGATACCAAGTACAGAACCAGTATCGCCAATAACAATTCTGATACCAATACTTTAAAAAAAAATTGATATAACATCAAATTTATTGAACAGTTTCATCCTTTGAAATATTTTTGTTCCATCCTAGAACAGATTTTAGATGAAGTTTATAGCTGTCTACAAAATAGTAAAATAACATAATTTGGTGCATTTTTCCTCAAACAGTTATCATTTGAGAACAAATCGAAACAAAAGTTTTCCTGAGTAAGAGTTGAGAAACTACACAACAAAAATAAAATATCAAGTGGCAATCTGAAACTAAAGTATCAGTCTTACCAAAGTAGTATTGATGAGATACAGGTAAGTTTGGTCTGATTTATTTTTGAGAGAAAATGAGGTTCCAACCGTTAATGACAAATTCAGTCTTTTCATAAAATAACGAGTGAACACACAAACGCACCGTCCTGATCCATCAAGTCATAAAATTATTACTGCTGTTCAAACACAGCTCTTCTGTGTGTTTTAATACATCGAGATCAAAAATGAACTGATCAAACTTTATTTTTTTGCCTGAGGAGAAACGATGATTGAAGTGCAACGGTCAGCTCTGCTATTTATTTTTGCTCAAACGAAGGCGGCACGCTGATAAAGTTTGACAGATTTAATTTGCAGGTTTGCCTGATGGTGTAAAACTGTTGGCGAAGAGAAAAAAAAAGTTCCTTCCTTTCAACTTTTAAACATAAAGACAATGGTGAATCTTTATATTCATGCAAGAGGAAATCCATTAATAGAGACAGGTTGGTTGATCAGGAAAGTCATTTATTCACCAGATGGTTTTTTTTAGGATCCTTTTTAAAAAAGTAAAAATAAAAAAGTCAGCTTGTTTCCGCTGGTGTGAGAAAAGTCAAATCCATCCTCTCCTGAGGGATGACTGTTGTAGCAGAAACCTTTTCACCTTGCCTTAGCTTCTCGTGTATCCTCCCACGACTCTGCAGACTCTCTAACGTGTGAGCAGACGTCGTCTTCCACAGCAGCCTGGACACATGCAATTCAGCCATAAATAAGGTGCTAAATTGCTGTGCATGTTGGTACAAATATCAGCATGTCCTATTACGGTTGCCCATTAGTTGCAAATGTGCAGACAGTGCTGCTGTAAATATGCTGCGGTCAACCCTCATTGACTTTCATCTGAATGGAAAAGAACATGTTGGCACTCTGTGTTGCCTTGCAGCCCTCGGATAGTTTAAATTGCATCACTACACTCTTCCATCCCGTATGTTAAACCTTGGAGAAGGATGATTACTTTTTATTTTAGCGTGTTGTTAGTCAGGTGGCCATGAGCAGCTTCAGGAAAGCTTAAAAAGAACCCTTTTATCGTGCTATCATCGCAGTCTGAGCAGTCACTGCAGGCGAATGCTGCAGATGTTGATAAGCTACAGTTTGTATTAGGGTGTCCTTCTTTCAAAATGAGCATAGCAATGGCAAGTGTAAATATGTTTGAGGCAATTAGTTTAGCCTCTGGCACTTTCAGTCAGCAGGAAGTGCCTGTTTGCATATTAATTGGTCTAACCCAGCGAGGCTGAGTGTCCACACACGCCGACCGGCTCAGTCACACTGCGCTTCCTTTTCTAGGACCACAATGTGTCAAATAGCAGATATATTGTATGATTTAAAATGGAACTTAAGCAGAATTCATTATAAAGTGCTTATTAGTTCAAACAAAAAAGAGGAAAGTTTTAGAAGAAGAAAATGTTGCAGTTTCGTAATATTCAAGTGAAACTTATTGTCAGGAAAATGTCAGAAATATAACCCTTACTATTGCATCTTTTTCATACTAATGACTTTTCTCCTAATTTAAAATACATATTTTAGTCTGATCTTAATACTCCGTCAGTCTTAAAGACGATGGATGAAGTTGTATTTTTTCTATTTAAAAAAAAAAAAAAAGTCAGCAGAACATTTAGAAAAGCACTGATGATGGAGAAGCTGAAGGGAACATGTTAAATTAACGTTTTTGTTATATCCTCACAGCTTTTGGTTACAGTGGATAACATACAAACCTAAAAGACAGGAGCTGGTTAACCGTTCCTGTTTGACCTGAACAAGTTCTTGGTATTATGGCCACATGTGATGACAGCCAACAGGTTGATCAGTCCAGGTCCACTGCTGGTTCAAAATACACAACTATTTTTTTTTACTCCATTTCTCAATTAAACAATATTCTCTTCTGAAGTTAGCATCTGATTCACATTTTCCTCTCAGCATTAAACTAAAGTACATCTGACTGACAACTCAACACAAAACACAAGAAGTTAAAACGCCTGAATAAATAATTTAATATTTTTTCCCATGCAAGCCTTCCATATTTTCCTTAATTGTGTGAAGCAACATTACTTTGGTATCTTTTAATTACTTCAGCTCATTACCACACAGTCAAACAAAGAGGTCGGGGTTGCAGTTGCCTCATTTCACTTCTGGACCAGCGAATCCAGAAGCAATTATACAAACCGGTGTGGCGCTGCTGGGCTTCACAGCGTCTGCATCGTGTTTACAAATATGGGTGACGGCGCAAACGGAGAACTAGAGCCTCATGTGGGGTCTCCTCCCACTGGGGTGTAGAGTAGGTACCCCAGTCCACCCCATTGGAAGGATACAGTAGGTTTTACTGATAAATGGGCTAACTCAAAATCCCTTTAATGCAGAACAATGAAAGACCAAAAGTAATGTAAAAAAAACAACAACTTTATTATGCATAAAAAAAGTGCAATAAATAATAATGGAAAAATTACGTAAAAAGAACAAAAACTACATAATGCCGTGAAGTAGATCAAATGTCACAAAACTTAATGGATAAATTCTTTAACCTTGTTTTTGGAAATCTTCACTAAACAGTAATGTTCTTATTTTTGATTAAAAGTCATCAGTTAGAAGTGATTGATTCTAAATATCTATTCTATCGGTATCAGTATCAGATCAATACCAGCATGTAAGATCAATACTTCAGTTTCAGATTGCTTCTTGAAGTTTTATTTTTGCAATTGTAGTTCCATAGGCTGACCTAATAAGCTACAAATAAATTGCATGATAAATTAAAACAATCTCAAAAATGTCCATTTCCATGATTTATCGTTTTTGTCTTTTTTCTCCCTTTCTAACAAAATTTTTATGCCTTTACCAGTTTATTACTGGAAAATAGTCTCAAAACAATATTATCATTTATTTTGAGACAATTTATCATCCAACAAATGTTGTTACTGAGACAGGGCTATAGTTTCGCAAAGAAGATGAAAACAACATACAAAAGCACCTTTGGATCTAATGTAGGGGGAGAATCTAAAGATTAAATGTAAGTGGCCAGAGAATACTTCCTTAAGGAACTCCACATATAATCTTATTCAGATTGATAATTGGAAAATAACAAAGTTGTTTTTGTTTTCTAAATCTTATCACTGAGATTTAAGATGCACAATGTATCTGTTATTAATAGTTGAATTAAGCTTTATGTTGAAGCAGCTAAAGCAGATCCTAACTTTGAAGGAGAGGTCAATGGTATGAAAACATGACAAAGCCAATCTGCTTTTCAATTTGTACACAAAGGAATATTTTTGTCTTTTATTACTCACAGTGAGGATTTGTAGCTTGTTTTGACTCTATGCTCCACAGTGAAATATGTTCTTTTTAATTTTCAATGTGTTTTCTTTTCCATACTCTCCATTTATCCTCAGTGTAACTTGCAGCCAGACTTTGGAAGATGCAAATAATGAGTTGATATCATTAGACAACCTCAGTTTTTCCCCGACTTCCCCTTCCTTCACATCTCTGCTCCCATCCCATGCATAAACATATTCAAACTGTGTTTTATGATTTTGGACGCCTCAGTAGTTATTTGGGAAAGGACCCACGCTTATTTTATACTGAATTTTGCTGAGATACTTAATGTTACTAATGGCTCCTGGGCCCACACAGGCACTACTGGAATTGGTCAAAGGATCCAGAGCAAAAAGAAACTGATGTAAGAGTTTAAGAGCAGCATCATAAGTGTCTGTTTTAACATTTCAAACACATAACATATCTTACTATGCACTAATACACAGAGAAAACAGTCTTAGCACTACAGCTGAAGCTAATATCTGCAGTCTTCATTTCTGCTATTGGGGGATCAGCCCATTGGAAGTGAATGGAGCTGCTTTGAAAACACCAGCCAGCAGCGTTATGTAGCATAATGCCTAGCTTAGCTCAGTTTCCCAAACTTTATTTAGTTAGGATTTTAAATTGATTATATTGTTAATTTGTTTTTTTATTTTTCAAACTGACATATTTTCATTCCCTATTAATATTTTTGCGATTGTAAATTTAAGGCTAATCTATAGATTTTAAAATCTATATATTTTAGATTTTTGAGCAATTGCAATGTTTTATTACATCAATTTTTGAATAAATGTTCTGTCCTTCAACTAAAGTCAGCTGCTAACTTATCTTTACTGTTCTCATGCTTTTGCCTTGTTCAGCTAATTACTCTCATTGTCTCGTTTTCGTTGGCTCCTGTTTTCATATCAGTTGAAGCTCTTTTTGTCCACATGCTCTAAAAATGATGACTAAATGCTGAACGTTACCTTGAGTCTAGTTCCTCATATTTAAAGTGCAGACAAAAGTTTCTCTGTTTTGCTAGCTCCCATCGTTGATGATGTAAAAATCTACTTTTGAAATTGAATAAAATCTTAAACCCGCTCTAAAAATGCGTAGGAATAAATTGATATTTTTCTTAAAGTTGTTTCGAAATGACACTCAGTGAAACTATACAGATATAATATGCATAAAAGTTTGGTCTAATGTAATCCAGATGAAAATGCGTTACACGGTTAGCTGACCTGGAGTCAGGATGAGCTGAAACAGAATTTTTTTTGTATCTGGTAGATTATTCAGGATGTATGAAAGCACAGCTGTAGTCCCAAGAAAGGGACGTAAATTAAGATTAAACTGCCTAATTGTTACACAGACTTTATTTTAATGACCTACAGCTTGAAAACGGTATAAATTTAATGGGGGAAAAAGTAATCTTTTCAAGATTTTCATTTTCAAATAAAGTTTTACTGTTTCTCCTGAATAAAATTGCTGTAAAATACAATTACAGTAAATCTGCTGTTGTTGCAGCAGAGGGAACTGTAAAAGGTTTGGACTCAATCATTTGGGATGCAGATATTTGACTGTTTATGTTTGAAGAGTCAATAAAAGGTATAAATATACACTGCTGGGTTCGGTACATCTGCAGCATTCAGATTTGGTAAATTTCTACAAAGACAAAGAACAGATTCATTCATTTAAGGCCGCAGCTAACAATTACATCAGTAAGCAATTAATCTATCAATTATTCTGACATTTAATAAATTAACTGGCTAAGAAACTGGCCCATTCTGCAGATTTCATGGAACCATTTCATTATTGAACAGTTTTGGGATAATTACTGCTCCGAATAATTTTAACAAATTGTCTTTTTTCTGTCTGCTTACTCCAGTTAACAGCTAATTGGTTCCTAAATTAGTTGAAAATTATTTCAATAACAGATTCATCACGATTAATCGGATTAATAGTTTCAGTCAACGTTTGCAAGTTTTTGTACTTCCATTTGGGCCTCTGGTGCTTCTTGAAACAGCCTACGTTCAAACAAAAGAAACATCTAGCCGTTTTTTAACGATAGGTTAATGTTTTTTGGTGTCTGGAAAACGAGCTCTTTCAAAATCCTCATGATTATTAAGTCACAATCAGTGGGCATTTTAGATTTATAAATCAGTGTCTGTTTTAGCATTGTTGATTTACTTTTTTGTTGTGCTGTATACTTGAAATGGCTGCAAAACAAATTGTACCAATGGGGCTCAAAAAGGAACTGAACTGGGTTTCCTCTCAAATATCTGTTCTGGGTGGATGGAGCCCAGGTGACATTATTACTCTATGTCAGTTTAATTGTCCGTTGACACTGACAGAACCAGAATCTTGGTGTCGATCAGTGAAAAGTGAAAGAAAATGGATGATCTCTTGTTTATTTTAATCCAAATTCTTAATCTTCTGCTTTTCAGATTACTATCCTCTCAGATTACTAATCTACCATCCACAAAGGGCTGGATGATTTAAAATAATTTTATTTTCTTCGAGTTCTGATTTCAATAGATTTTCTTTGATGGTTTTCTTTTCTAAAAAAAAATAAATTACAAGTAGGAGTAAATACAAGCTGTAAAACACGCCTGTCAAACCAGATGAAATCACGTCGAACTATGGAAATAGATGGAGTGCATTGTGAGAAAAAAATCCAGATCTTCCAAAAACTACAAGTTTGATTAATCGATAAAATGGGTCTGCTGTCCTTCATGCACATGTTTCCTCCTGCTTTTTTTGACTGAACATCAAAGTGTAATTCAGCCAACAAATCCTGGTTCTTATGTGATGAGGCGTCAGCAGCAGCCTGTTCAAAGTCACTTCCACCCTGCTGCAGTCTTCAGTGTCTTATCACTTATATTAGCTCCCCTCTCCATTCACTATATGCCCTCCTTTTAGTTTTTGCTCTTATCTAATTTCTGAAACACTTACCTGTATGTTAGGCTCTTCTGCTGTTATTGAATCTAATTTTTGTAAACGCCGTCACTCTTCTTTATCAAATCTGCACATGTAGCCTGTCTGCCCAGCCGGTTCTCACTCATCCTGATGTCATTTCGTAAACATGTCCTCTGTGAGTGCTATTCCTCTTGTTTGTCAGTAAACATCTTCGGCCTGCCAGCTCTGCTCACCAAGCCAGTCCATGAAACACGGATGGAGGCCCGCTGCCTGACGACCGACCGGCTCATTTTCTGTTCGGCTGCGTTTCTCAGTGACTCTGCTTTCTGCCACCAGCTGCCATCAATTACATTTAAGGTTTTAATCTAAGAAATCCTCTTTGTATCATTTTCTTCTTCCGAAGCCGAGTCCAGTAAGTGCATTTGTGAAGTAGGAGGAACATTTTATGATTCCTCTTCAGACCATACATCAACGGAGGAGGGGGAGCACCAGTGAAATTGATGTCTCTGCCTTTTCGAAGTACACTTGGTTAAGCTCTAAGCGGAAAAACAAACAAAAAAAATAACTGGGACAGAAACGGCTCCCGTTGCATCTCATGTGGGGAGACTTGGCCCAGGGCGAACAGGACCAGGCAGAGAGCTCGTTCCTTAAGAAAATTCCCTCAAACTAACCAGCCGTGCGTCCCAAAACAACCAATCAGAGAAATCAGCTCTCCTGAAGCTCTCAAGTGGAAGCCTTTGTCTCCCAAACATTTAAAAATTTGACTTCTTATATTTGTTGTCCTCTAATCATGAAGCTTCAAGATATTTTTCACTTTTATTCAATTTAAGCTGTTAAATAAGTGAAGAGCCTTTCTAAAAAGTAGAGACACTCCAATCAGACTTGTCAGTATCTAATCCTGGTTTTCTTTTAAGTCTGATTTTCTGTGAAGGATAGGTTAATCATGACTGGCTTCCATTTAGCAATTTGCTTTAACTGGATCAAGTTTTTTTTACAGAAAAGAGCTAATTTGTTAGAACAAAAACGGAGTGGTGCTGTGGTGGTGCAGGGGGCGGGTGGATGGGCGGGTGGAGGGGAGGGTGGAGAGGCGGGTGGAGAGGCGGGTGGAGGGGAGGGTGGATGGGCGGGTGGATGGGAGGGTGGAGAGGCGGGTGGAGGGGAGGGTGGAGGGGCGGGTGGAGGGCTTCAGGCAGGAAGAGCAACAGATCTAGATTCAAAACAAACAGCGGGTTTCTAATTTGTTTCAGGTTTTGCTTCTTTTTCACTTTGCTGCTGTTTTTAATGTCTGGGCCAAATTTATTTTTTCCATATTCAGCTGCCAACAACTTCAGGAAGTCACGCCTGAAGGATCTGATTGATCCTGGCTTGTTTCTGGATGTTTATTCGACTCCTTTCAAGAGTGACAGGCGTCTTTGATCATCCCTTGTTCGTGCCAAGATTAATCTTCATCAACATGAAAGAACCGGGTTTCCAATTATCTATAAACGTTGTCCTTTTTTTTCTTTTCCGTACTCCCTCAATAGTTCAGTCTCAAAGTTTCCTTTAAGTGGAGGAATTTGTGCATTGTACTCCGACACAAACATCACCTTTGTGTTGCTGTGGGTAAAATAATAGCCGCGATTTCCCCTCCTCCTCCTCCCCGTCGCCATAGGAGATGTTTTCTATTTGTCAGGCTGCTCAGGCCTCCAGAGCTGTCAGCCCTCCTCAACGGACTCATAAAATTTGGCTGAAGGTACAACACCCACCGGTGTGCACTCTGGTGTTGTCACTGTTTGACTTCTTAATGTTATGAGCGGATCTGGCAGGGTCGCAGATTGTAATTACTGTTGTGAGTCATTCCTAAATCATTTTTGGAGAGCTTCAAAGTGGCTGAGAGGAGGAGGGAGACGAGCAGCATCCCATGGAGAAGCATTTAAATGAAGCTTTTATGTTTGGTAATTTATATAAAGGAAATAAGATTAGAGAATAGACTCCAGGGATCGCCAACATGCCACAGGGACAATGCTTAATTTCTGAGAAGTTCTGGCTCAAAGAAATGTCCTTGACTCACCTTGTCTATTTTATGTCTCTCTCTTCTATTTTGCACGATTCTCATATTTGATGTTCACAATTGAATGATGTAGCTGTGACGGTTTTTTAAAGTAAACCAAAACCTCCAAAACAGGAAGATGCCAGGTGAAGTCAAACATAAAATAAGTGAGAAGTGTACATTTTGAGAACTGGGCTGCATTTGATTTTTTTTTTTTTAAATGACACTTTTTCAGATTTTTCATTGGGCCTTTTTTAAACAATATTTGAGAAAAAAAAAAACATTTAAAGATGCGACTAAATAATCTAGTTCATTACAAACAGCAAGTTTCTAAAGGAAATAAGAAACAGTGTTCTGAACAGTTCTTCTGTACATTTTCATTCAACATCTGCAGAGAGAGTCTACAACAGAGGAAGAAAAAATCCTCTTCCATCCAGTTCTCCTGATACCTGATCTCAATTAGCCAGAAAGACAGAAACATTGACACAAACCACCGGAACTAATCCGAAATTCACTCATTATCTACTGATGGAAATGCTGAACAGTTAATGTGCAAGAACCTGATGCTGCTCTGAGAAAATAAGCAACCTGCTGGGTTGTTTTTAGGTGGAAAATGGTCTCCAGCTTCCAGCCATCTGTAAAACGACAGATCCTGCCAGTAGTTTTCCTGTTGTGACTGATCCGTGTGTTATCAAACTGCTGACTCAAAGCCTGTTATTGACTTCATAATTGCCTGGACCAGTAAAATGTAACAAGATCCTTTCATGACTCATTAAGCTTTGTGTGCGTCTACGTCACAAATGAAGACATTACGATCCTTCATTCCCAGCTTGAACCCTCTGACTGTAATGGCCTCACCAAGGACAAGCGGCTCCCAGCTGGAGGTGTGCGCTGTTTTAGAAAATGTCTCGCTCTTTCCAGCCGTCCTGCTCGTGATTGCACACATCAGTAAATGTAAATGTCGTTCGTCATTCGGCAGCCTCGCAAAGCGTCCCGTTGTAGGAGCACTGATGTGCGTCACGCCGAGCTGCATCTGTGCCTCGTTCTGATGGCTTCCTGTAACGTACACAGGAACATCAAAGCCGCACCACTGAGTTGAAGCAGAAAGCAAACAGCAAATCACACAGCTAGTGGAGTGAGATGAGGAAAACTAGACGGTGAATTCAGATCAGGAAGCTCTGAGGAATGATGGGGGTTTCTGCAGATGAAGGGTGAGTTACTAAGGGAGGCCAGTACAGATGTGATCATGCATGCAATGGTGCTGGAGAAAGTTGTCCAAAAAAATACTATTTTAGATGCCTTTTTTCCTGCAGATCCAACACTCCATATCCTTCCATATCGTTCAAAGTGAACACCTTTGCTCAAAAGACCCTGGCCAGGCCATTTGGGGCCCCAATTCAAGAATTAAATAAATTTGGACAAAATTAGTTTTTAAATTAAAATCTACTCACAAAAATGTTACACAATACAAAGTGATCATCTTTTCAAGCTTTATGGTTTCCTTCTATTTTCATAGGACAACATATACTTGATGACTTATGCTCTAAATCAGTTTTTCTCAACCTTTTTTGGGCCAGCGCCCCCCTGTCCATTATCCAGGTCCCTTATTACTATCACTATTGTTGATGCTTCAATTTTTATGGTTGTTTCTGTATTTATCATCAAAAATAATTTCCCAGAGAACAAAAAAGCCATGTGAATAAAATTAATGTTTACAGGCGTCTACGAAAAATGCAATGAATGAACATTTAACTTCAAATTAGTAGCCCTAACAGCAGCCAATCAGAGTGGAAAAAAATATTCTTGTTCTGTGCCATTTGCTGATGTTAGTTGCTAAATCTTGAACAAAATGACCAGATGAAAGATGTACAACAATACCAGTTTAAACTTTGATCTATTTGCAAAACGACAGAGCTCTGCAACATTAAAACATGGGTAGAACTGTAACCATATCAATCATAACTCTTCTTCTCTTCAGTGTTTCTGTCAGTTTCTGGTGGTGTAGCTCTGTGCTGCCTTCAGGAGAATGGGACATCAAAGTATCATCCATAAAATTTCACCCAAATGGCATTTACTGTTCAAACCAGAGCTTTCAGTGGAAAACCAAAACTTCCAGATCCTTAATGCCATACAAATATGAGACAGAAACATGGATTATATCTTTCTATAGACCTGTCTATATAAGGAAATCATGCAAAAAAACAAAACAAAAAAACATACGAGGTTCTGGATCCACAATCTAGTTTCTTTAAAAAACATCTAATTACTTTGTTTTACTAAAATAATTAATGCTTAGTTAATTTTTGCATAGGCTTAAAAAACCCCCAACATTTTAGATTTTAGTTTTTAAAAATATTTTTTTCTTCAAGCACTTGGGCTGTTTTTAGAACCAGTAGAGACCCAAATCGTCCCATTGTTGGCATTTTGTCACACAAACATGGAGTACTAAACCCCAACATGATGCTGTTTAACAGGTTCAGGTAGACCAGTGTAGTAAAATGTATTTCCCTTAAACTAAATTGATTTTTCTACAAATTACTTTCATGTCTCCACACAAAACCAGATGCAACAGATTAATCATAAGGCAACAACGTAATGGGAGACATCTTCTAGTAGAATGTGTCATGATAGTCAGATCTTCCACAGCATACCTGTTTCTACGTGCGTCAACTTGACAGCCGCTACTTCTGATCTGCTCCACTTCACTCCCAATGATTCTTTTATGCTGTTTGAGGGTGTCGCTGGTATTATCAGGTAAATCAAGTTTGTTTCTTTATTCCACTCCGTCAAGTTAGCAGAGGCCAATTAAATGCAGAGCTGAAGGGAACATGCTGATTAATGGCCGCCACCTTCAGCTCCACAGACGGAAGATGATGACTCCTCGGTCTGCCGGGACATGAGACAGAACTCTTGCTGTTTCTTCCAGTTGTTGTTTTCAGGTTTATGACGCATTGTTTAACAGCTGGGGGTAAATCAGTTGCGGCGCACTTTAAAATGAGACACTGACATTTGATCACATGTGTTAATGTCTCCGTCAGCTCATCTCCCATCTGTGGGAGCAGATTGTTCTGCTCAAAGGAATCATAGAGGCTTGAAACTACTTTCAGACTAACAGGTTCTTCATGCTGCCGTTTGTTTATAAAAAATGCTTCACGCTGTAACTTACGGTGGCCCAAAAGGATCAACAAAATGCAAAAGTCACTGTGGCTTTTTTGTCACTGCATAACAAAAAGCCACCAAACAGTCAGCACACCAGTCACAAAACAACACCAAAAAGCCACAACTTCAAAATCCCAAGCACAACAAAACACAATACAACAAAGCCAAATCCACACCACAACACCAAAAGGTCGCCACACCAAAAAGTGACAATGCAGCACTAAAATCCGATAATAACAAAAAGCCATACCACCAAAAAAAAACACATGATAGCAACAAATCCACAATGTAACTCAAAAAGTCACAATACAAAAAAGCCACAAAAAATGCAACAATAAAATGTATTTTGTACCACCTAGAGACTTTTCTTTTCCTTAGTGTTAGTGGGAAGTTTCACCGGATTAGGAAACAATGTCGTCCAAATTCAAAAAGTACAAGTATTCTCTAGTACGCAGTTACTAAACACAGCATGAAAACAAATAGAGATTCCATAGGCAATTTATTATTGTTATATAAAATCTGTATAAAAGTTATTTATTATAATAAATATTAAGCTACAGCTTACATGAATATGTTGTTGTTACCCAGTAGTAGCCCATTCTCCATCATTGTCCATAGTAAGCAAATCAAATGCATCCTTTAACGAGAATCTGCTGCAAATTCTTGACCAATTGTATCAGTCAATGAAAAAAAACAACCTGGAGACGACCCTTAACCTTCTTTACTGGCTCTATTGAAGAAACAGTACAAAAACTTCCCATTGTATGTTATGTTGCTATGACAACTAGTCAACTGCATTTACTATAGAAGTTAAGATGGAACATTAATTTCTTTCTGAAATGATATTTACTTACCAGCTACATACTGTGTATAGGTAAGAGAAATACTTCACCTCTTAACCAGAGGTGAAGTTTCTCTAGTTTGTTTGCGATCATGAAACAGCACAGTAAGAAAAAAAATCCTACAACTTATTTATGGATTTTTGTTTATAAAATCTGTTGTCATAAAATAAATTGATATCTTCTTTCCCACTTTTCCTTTCCCAAATCGCCCTAATATCATGGTGGTGGAGGTCTGTGGCATCCAGAATCATCCGTTTGTGATTCTTATTTCCTTTTTCGTGCTCTTGCTGTCTGAAGATCCAGCTGTCAAGTGCACACCCTTCAAAAAGCAAACAACATCATGCAAATCATCACAAACACTGAAGAGTGCTTAAATTTTAATGCAAATACGTGGGTAACTACAAAGCAGCAGTGCAAAAATCAGCAGGATGCGCAGCCATCAGGGAAATGTCAGAGCTGTAGCAGAGGCTTGTGAGTTCATAGCTCAGAGCACTACAAACAAATATTCATAAATAGCTATTCCAAATGCAATTTTTCAGATGGCATAAATTAACCAAAAAACAAATGTTCCAGCACTGTGTCCAAGCTGTAAATCATGCTGCAGTTCGCCGATTGAAGGTAAAAATACGTTGACTAATAGAATTTTCTTGAGCTCGGAAATACAGTGTGATTAAGTTTAAGAGATTTCATGAAGATGGTAATACTATGTTCCTGTTTTTATAACTATTCAAGCTTGTTGTCTAATCAACACTTGCATGTGACAACTAAATATCATTAAAATAGCTGGTACTCATAAACCATGGATTATAAAATGTCACAGCTTTTAAAGCAAAGGCTATTTTATTTAAACTTGTAGTTTTCCTATCCCACAAAGTAGCTATTGGGACTACAGGGCTAATGCTAACTTGTATGTAATCAGGGATAAGTGGAGATTTAGTTTCATATGTGTTATTTTTTTTGAACTATTAGAACATCAAGCTACGAAGAAATCATAGAATACTGTAAACATTTTGAAGCTTATGAAAGCTGTAAAATATTACTTTCCCATATTTGCTGGTGGTGTTGCAGTATTAATGCTATTGTGTATGTAAATCAGAAATAACAAGTGGATTGCTTCAGTTCTTATTTTTAATCTGTCATAATTTGTGGGGTGAGGTGATGAGGAAGACACGGTGGACCCGGGTATGGAGAATAATTTAATGATGAACAAACACAATCATCCAGGCAGCACAGGTGAGCAGAAAGCTAGGAGCTCAGAACTGGTAGCACTGGTACTATAGACCCAACTACAGGCAGAACAGACGACAGACAAGACGAGGACCTGACAAGGAAACAAGAGGCACAGGTGGATTTAAATACACAGAGGGTTGTCAGGGAAACAAGACTCAGCTGGGATCAATCAAGGGACAGACGGGACAACATGGAGACTCAACTGACACAGAAACCTAAATAAACACACAGAAAACTCAAATCCTCACACAATCCTTTTGTGTTGCAATAAAGCTAACAAAAACCAGGCAAAATACCATATAATCACCTATGACTTCTGAACCTGCTTCCCATGAGTTTTCAATGTTAACATTTCTAGATACACATTTCTAGATACACATTTCTAAGCTGCAGTGCAGATGCTAACTTGTGTAAAACTAAAACATGTACAGGTTTTTTTGTTGTTGTTTTTTTTTTATGGTGACCAGTAGGAAGGATGTTATTGAAATTGATTTGAGTATGGTCTTTTATTGACATTTGCCATGAAAACCTGGATTTCACACCAGGTGTTGCTAACAGGTGCCATCAATTACCCAAATGAAGCGTATTGTTTAATGCTCAAGAGGCAAACCACACCAAAGGTTAATAATATTCATCGGAAAAAAAAAATTAAAGCCATAAATGATAAAAGTTTGAGATGAATTTTTTGTAATTTACATGTCTTAATTTTATATCCCAGCGGTGTTAAGTTTTAAATTTAACTCACTTCAACTAGGGGTCCTGATTAACCAAATTAACTCTTGAACATCTTTTACATCAACCCGCCTCACCACTATGCAGATGTTTTCATTTCCTTCAGCTCTATCATTCCACCTGTGTCTGCTGATGCAAATTAACAAAGAAATAATAATAATTTAAATAAATGAGCATCTAGTGATGTAAGTAAATGGTAGCCTGCTGTGATTGTGCATTATGTAATTTCTGGGCACAGACGTTCAAACAGCGGTTCTGTACTGTGGTCTTTAGCCCTGCTATGATGAGCGGAGGCACTGGGGTGTCCATTTGGCCACTGGGGTTTTAAATATGTTTCACAGCTGGACGCTAATGAACAGATTGTAGGGTCCAAAGGTCAAAAGTTGAGGTTTTAAACTCAGTTTGTCATTAGAATAAATCCATTTACATTTCATTGTAAGTTTGAACTGGCTGAATCATGTTTTTGAAGTTTGTTGTCCACAGAGAGAACCACTATATTAACCCATCTGACTCTCATGGTTCATGCAGCGCAACATGCAGTCTGTATGTTTGGATGAATATTTCTCATTCTGTTTGTTTTTCATGAATACTAATGGAGATGCACCCTTTGTTCTGTGAAGAAGATATTCCTTATTCTAAATATAGTGAACACTAGATTTTATGTTGGATAGTAGCATTAAATTTGTGAAACGATGTTAAAAGTGTTTTTACGTTCTTGTTTATTAAATGTTCCTTAAATAAACAAATGTTTATTAAATGTATCATTTTCATATAGAATTTTTCTATTTTTAACTTTCTTCAACAGAACTGTTAACATAATATATTTACCAATATTTTTAGTCTTTTCACTTGCAGCACGTGCTAAAACACAGTAAAACAAATTTCTGTTAACAGAAAAATAGACTTAAGCAATAAACAGTATTTATATTTCCTGTCTGAGTTTATTTAATGTCTCGACCCGCAGTCTGAAACCTCAGAGTCTGAGGATCTGAGTAATTATAAACTACAAAACAATTAGAAAAAAAAAAAAAAAGTATTTTTATTAAGTTGTTTTTTGCCAATAGTGCATGAAAATAAACTTTTATTTATTTATTTTTAACAAATTATCTAAGTATTAAATGTTTCATCCATTCATTGATGCTCAATCTGGGGTCAGAAGAACAAATGCTGCAGTTTTAGTTCCCAATCAAACCTCATCTATTGGACTATCAGGTGTGAAAGACCCCTAATCTCTCTCACTTTGGGAAGGACTTCTTCCCTGAACATGTTCTAAACTTAAAAGCAAAAGTAGAACTTGTCTTTCTTTAGATTAAAAATCAAAACAAATTTCCTGTATGAAAACAAACATGTTACTTTTGTGGCTCTAAAAAAATGGCTCTCAAGTAGGATTGTCAATATAACACATGTTACTGGATGATAAATTGTCAGAGTAACTATTATGATAAACAATATTGTTGTTTGGAGACCATTTTCAAATAATATATTGAAAAGTTTGCCGTCTGAAAGCCCAATAAATAAAGAAACCTCACAGTGGTGTTCTTTTGATGTGGACATTATCTCCAAATTATAACACAACAACCAAAAACAATAAGAGAAATAAAAACAACAAGCAACCCAAACCATAAATAAAATGGATTAAACACAAAAGTTTGCTTAAAAACTATTAATATTCAAAGTGAAAATTATCTAAAGTTTAGTTTTAATTTATCATGTGATTAACTGATTAATTACTTATTGCGACAGGCTTATTTGGGCTCAGTTCGATTTCAGTTTCCTCCGGTCACATGTGACCCTGGGCAACGCGATTAAGCCCAAGTTGCCTACCGATGTGTGTGTCAGGGGTATAACTGTGTGTGTGATAGTGAGTCTGAATGGGTGAATGTGACTTTAGGGTAAAGTGCTCTCAGTAGTTTTGTCAGGGTTGTAAAGGTTAAGATAAAATGCTCAATTTCTAAAAAGAAACAAAAGCTCTTCCAAACCAATTTAACTTAAAATATAAATACGTGTGTATGTTGTTCCAGGTTCTGGTTCCAACTGTCCATGAGGCATTCTGATAAAAAAAATTAAAAAAACAACAAAACAATATTTTTTGTGTATTTTCCAATTCTAGCTTCAACTTTTTGGTGCTTTCAACACACCGGTTCTGTTCTGACTTCCCAATTTCTCCTTAATGTCAGCAGTTTGGTGACTTTATCAGTTTTCTTTTACAACAAAGCAGTCAGAGTAAAATACAGCAACAAAATGTGGCTTTGTTTGGTTGAAGTGTCTCTCCAGAGCATGTGAAGCCAGAACATCAGTGTGTGAAGGGACAGCAAACTGACTTTCTGAGAAACCAACAATGAAAACAAGAATAAAGGAAAAAAGCTTTGAATTTAGATTGTATTGGAGAAAAAGCTCAACTATGAGCCACGTTGGCTGTTAAAAGGTTTAGATCTCAGAACAGATAAGAAAGTAGAGAAATTCAAGTAAAACATTAAATTCCTGGAACAACAACCTGAAAGGAAAGCCTGGCTGGCTTAGTAAAATAGGTTGGCTGAATGTACCGTATTTTCCGGACTATAAGTCGCAGTTTTTTTCATAGTTTGGCTGGGGGTGCAACTTATATTCCGGAGCTACTCCGGAGCGACTTATGTGTGGAAATTTACACATTATTATATCATATCACATGTTATTTTCACACTAAACCGCAAGAGGGCGCTCTAGGCCTGTGTTATTCTACCTTCGGAGAGGTAGAAGAAGTTAGCGGAGCTGTTTAAAAACGAGACAGGACGAAGATTTCATTGCGTTTAGTGATTTGGAGTGACACGGGTGGTTTGGTTAACTTGTTAGCATGTTATTTATGCTTTAGTTACCTGAATAACTCTTAATATGTTATGTTAACATACCAGGCACGTTCTCAGTTCATTGTTTGTCATGTAACGTTAACATACCGTACAATTATTCAACCTCTTGTTGCCTCTATTCTATTTGTATTGCCTTTCAAGATGACATGTCTGTTCTTGGTGTTGGATTTTATCAAATA
>CAEFZX010012710.1:0-15575 GCA_903066825.1 Alfaro cultratus | reverse complement strand
ACACATTTCATTTAAATTTGAATAACCATAATGAATGAAGTTGAGCCAACTCATTTGATTTAACTTATAATAACCATCATATATTAAGTTGAGCCAACACGTTTGAATTACAATCAACCATAGAATAACCATAATTCAAGTTGAGCCAACACATTTGGTTTAAATTAGAACAACCATAATAAATTAAGTTGAACCAACTCATTTTATTTAAATAAGAATAACCACAATATATTAAGTTGAGCCAACACATTTGATTTAGAATCACCCATAGAATAACCATAGTAACAAGTTGAGCCAACACAATTGCTTTACATTGGAATAATCTTAATAAATTAAGTTGACCTAACACATTTGCTTTAAATAGGAGTAACACAATTACATGGTGCTGAAATAAAGCAAAGAAATCAGGTGGAAATCCTTTCCATAATTTTTTTATGTTCATCCAAAGAGTTATTTTTTTCAGTGTAAGAATGCTCCGGAAAGACACAGTATCCCGGTTAGCTTGGCTCCACAACACCAGAGCAGAGAATAGGGGCATGAAGCTTGTCTCAATCTCTCATTTTATCCCTCGTCTGTTTTGACAAAACCCAATACCCGCCCAGTGTTCCAACAATGAGCCTCAGATAGAAGGTGGGTAGGAAGGAATAATACTCCAGTGCTACAGAGGGAATCTGTTGTTATCAATGCAGCGCTCCAGAGGACAGCCGCAGCCATGTTCCCAATGGCGCGATGCTGTCAAGTCAATGGGAATGAAAAATACAATTTTTATCTCCCTCTTACAGCTGCCCCTATTGACCCCCTCTTTGGTGGAGGAAAAAAAACCTCACCGATAAGAGAGGCCCCTCAAGGGGAGGATGAATCCTAATCACTTCCCAACATGTGTTGCTGCATCGCTGTCATGTTCCCTGGGAAGCCGTAGTTAGTGTTACAGCACAGTCGTGGTCGGGACTCCACGGGAATTCCTATATAAATATGGCAGCATTGTTTATGCATGAGATCTCCTGCCTTTTGGACAGGGGAGGTGAATGTGCAACGCTAGTGCTTCGACAACACCTGGGCTACTTCCAGATCAGTTTTGACGTGAGCTTTCTGTCCGTATGAAGCTGTCAGTCTCCAAATTGTTGTTTGGCGTCCTGCTCGTCTCTGCTGCTTCTCCCTCAGTCCTCGGCTGTATTTCTGGGACAGTTGATCTGTCTCCTGTAATGTCATACCATGTATGAGTGGGGAGAGAAAAAAAACTTTTTTTGGGTTGTTTTTTTTCCCCCTTTCCCTTCGTAGAAATGCTGCCAAAACATGGCATCACTCTGCTTCACCACTGGGGTTTTCTGTTCCTACTTTCTCTCATTCAGTCTCTGGCTCTTTGTATATGATATACAGATCAAACCAGATACTTGTACGGAAAGTATGAAAACATGCAAGCTGTTTAGTTTTCAATTTCCATTACAAATGTGCACAACAAAACTTTGCAGGGGGTTTTTGACAGCAGAATATCAACAATCTTGCAATTGCAGCGCTTCTAAAATCACACGTGAATACATTTGTTCACATGATAAGTCATTAAAAATCATGCCAAGCCATCGTCCGCCTTCCACTTCCTGTTGTTGTCTTCGTGTTTTCTGCCTGTAGTAACATCTGGTTGCTGATCACGATTCGCAATGTGGAAAAAGTGTTTCCATGGCGATTTTCTACATTTTTCTTCACTGGTGTGACGTATGTTGTTTGTCCAGTACAGTTAGTCAGTTTGTTGCGTGTTTGCTAGTTTTTTTGAGTTATTACTTACATTTTGTTTAGTTTTAGTTCAGTTTTAATTAGCTACAGTAACAGTAGTATTTTTTGCTTTTTCATAATTTACAATAACTGACTCTGGTGTTTTCTCCCAACTTTTGCTGTCGCCATTTTGTTGGCGCCAGAAGGAGCATGGAGTTACGTAATTTGCCGACATCTGGCGTAAACTGCATGGGGGGATCTGTTTCTCATCAGCTTGAAAAGCTAACAAATACATTTAAAAACACACAAACAAAGGATGTTATATATCTACAACTTTAGTATGTTTTAGTTAATTTTATAAACGCACATTAAAGTTCCAGTTAGCTAACCTAAACTGACTCTCATGTGATTTAATATTAGCGAAAATAAAAAATAATTTTTTTAAAAACACATTGCAATGTGTCTTTTGACATATAAATGTCTGGCTTTTGCTGTAATTAAAACCGTTTGGTAGAACATCAAGCTCTGTGGATGCCGGTCAGTTCCCGTTTAGTCGAGGCGGAACGCCGTCGAAAGAATCGGACAACTCCGATGTGACGCTCGGCTCCTCCCAAGACTCAATCAGTCGCCGCGGCGACAGGAAGCAGATAGAAACAGGAAGCGGAGGCGAACGACAAGACGTGGCTGTTGGGCAATCTGATGCCCTCCTGCTTTTTCCTCCGGCGGTTACGGCTGTATCTGCTCCTGTCTCTTTACCTGCATCTGATTGTTGCGTTTACTGCTTAAAAAAAAACAAAAACGCTGTAATTATGATCTCATATGAATCTATTTGTCCCTCCATTAGGAGGGTGGAGGGGGGTGCATCTCTCAAAAGGCATGGCAAGAAACAACAAGAGCGCATAATGAGAGGAGAGACCATTAAAAAGCTCGAAGGCCTCAAATATGATAAATTATACACGGCTTGGAAGACATACTTACAGTCAGCTTGCTTTGCCTGCTCGTCGCGGCCAACACACTTAGGCCCGTAATGTATGGTTAATGAGACGACTGGGAATATTGCGAGAGAAAGGAGAGGCATCTGAAAAATAAGCACTTGTGGTTAAAAATAAAATCGTGCCTTTTCGCTCGTAGAGGTCAGCAGCCCGGGGTTCATTTATCATGTTGGAAAAATGTCAATTTACCGTTCGCGCCCCTCCACTCCTGGAGAATTGGTGGGGTCTTCTCATGAAATTGTTCAAAGAAGAACAAACGAAGAAAAATGAGGCTCTTATGTCAGATATTATCAGATGCTTTACTGCCAGACAAGTTTTTTATTTTTTTATGTTTCAAAGAAAACGCACCTGCTCCGGTTGGTACAGTATTAGTGTGTGAGTGTGTGTGTGTTCGAGTCCAATTCAATATCTCATTACTTTAGGTGTGAATAGGTTGAATGGAGACGATGGTCGGTGCGTCCTGACGATACGCCAGAGTACATACAATAAAAGGCCAGCGCTTCTGTCTGATATTAAGTATTGATTTGGTAAGATTGATCTAAACAGCGGCCATATTAAAAGAACACTGAAAGAGAACCAGTGAAGCCCGTAGTCTCAAAAAAACAAAAAAAAAGAGCTACGCTGAAGATGAGGTAGGGGGGAAAAAGAAAATAGGATCAACAGCAGATACCTGGAATGTGCCTGGGGCTAGAAAAAAAAGAAGAAGATGAGAATTAAAGAGAAAGACCAAAAGAAGTGGAAGGATAGCATGAGGCAGAGAGAGAGGGATGCTTCACGCTCAGGGTGACACTAATTGGAAGGTGTGCTGCTGCTGGTGGGGAGCTCAACGTGGGTTCCCGTAGATGTCTGCGGCGCCGGATCGGGGAAACTTCCACGTTGTTGTGGCAGGGAGATGTCAGGAGTGTTTGTTTTGGTGTCGGATCTTCGCCCTCTTTGAGCGGCTCTCAGTGTTAACAAGAGGAAGATGGACGAAGAGGTGGAGTGAGGAGACGAAGTGAGAGCTTGGCAGAGATCCCCTTCAGACCCGTCCCCTTTCCATAATGTCTTGCACAAGTTTTCACGCACCTCGAACCTCCTCACATTTTGTCATGTTACAATCTTTAACTTGTATTTTGCGGATCTTTTCTTTTTCTTTAGAATATAATTGTGGGGTATGAAGGATAAATGAGCTGAATACAAATGTGGGGCACTTTTGTGTTCATCTTACGTGACTCTTACACCCGTAAATAAAATTTACAGCAACCAATTTCATTCAGAAGTCAACCATTTTGTGATTTCAGTCTGTGTATAACTTGAGAGTAAATGGTTGATTGCCTTTATTGTACTTTAAACTACTTAAATAATAATAATAATATTTGTCAAAACTGTTACTATGTTGTGACAATGTAATATGAGAAAGATACTCTGAAAAAATCAATCTCTTCCCAGGTCTACTGTTTCTGTCTGTCGAAATACATCGCTCCTGGTTTTAATAAACAACCAATCAGACAGAAGGAAGGTCCTAGCATTGTCAATAAGCCTCATGTACACGCTTCTTTATGTGCTAATGGCGGAGAAACAACTCAAGGAAAACTGTTTAGCCGCCGTCACAGCATGAGCGACATGTACACGAGCATGATTGACAGCACTAATACACTCCTCCTGGCTCTGATTGCTTGTTTCTCGTTAACACTGGGAGAAGACAGAGGAGCTTGATTTTTTAAAATCATTATCTGTCTCATTCCATTTTTTCTCTTTTTTGACATATTTTACATATTCTTACAAGATTTGTAAGACATTCATAGCTTGAAATGATATTATTTTGGAAGAAATATTTACCTTGAGCTAATCCACAACTTCCTCCCTGACCTGTGCTTGTTTTCCTTGATGCTGTTTGTTCGCTAATGTTGTCTAACAAACCTCTGAGGTCTTGAAATGCAATTACGTGCTGATTTCCTGTCATGCTGTCTTTGTGAGCGGCTGTGTAGCAGGTGCACCTTCTCAGCTGAGTTCCATTAGCATATTAACCTGCTGCTTATCTGTGGGGTTTTTACATTTTTTTTACCCCAGAATCTTGTCAATGCCAGTTTAGTGACACTGTTGTGGGCTGTGGCCTCATCCTAAGGAGGAATGACTTTTCTAGCCTTCAGACTCTGTCCTGTCTGACTAAACCTGTTCTTCCTATTTTCAGGGAATTCGTCTTTACTTATCTGTCTGCCCTGTCTGTCTGTCACCAATCAGTCAACTCAGTGAGCCCGTCTTATCTGTCTGCCAGTCAGCCCTCCTTTTACCTGTCAACCTGGCCGACTTCAGTTTATTTAGAACGCAAGTTCAGCTGTTAGCTCAGTGCAACCGTTTAGCAACCCGCCTAAAATCTTGTAGTACCTTAATGAAGATGAAGAGAAGTTTGGGCAATTTTGTTACAATACCTTAGTTTTTATTCCTACACGTCATTCGCCTGTCCAATGGGATACTGAAGAAAACATTGAAGGTTTCCTATGCTATGCTTCCTTGAACAGGTTAGGATACATCTATATGCTGTACAAAACAGGTTCATTACAGTTTTAGCATGAAATCATTCCTGTATAATTCATCCCAACTCAATGTAGAAAATGGCTGCACAAACATGTGCAATTGTACAACCATACATCTTTGAAAAGCAGAAGTGGAGCCTCCTGCACAACCAACAAGAAACAGTGTTCCCAGATTGGGCTGCTTTTGAGCACATTTGGCTGTATATATATCTATAGATATATATATATCTATAGATATATATATATAGACATATATATATATATATAGATATATATATATAATTGGGCAGCTTTTTAAACATTTGGCAGGTTTTCAGAAAGGCTTCAGGGGAAACTTCTTTCAAAATTGTTGTCGTTATTTGGGAGGATAGCATGAAACCTTTCATAAAATGTTGTTATTGGAGATATTAGTTCATTTATTAAGAAATTTCTAGTATCTGTCGAACATAACATCATCGGTTATTTGTCATTGGCTAATCAAGTGTCACTATCTAGTAATTTCTGTAGCAACAGAGAAATTAAGAGGACATATGGCCACTATATATCTGGTACTATCAGCATGAATTCAAATAGAGGTTGAGATTTGTGCTGGATTCCTTTGGTCAGGTTTTACGTTGTTTTGAGGTTGTGAACATTAAGTCAGATCTGGCAACCCTGGCAAGAATGCAGCAAGTAGTTAAAGTCAACAACAAAACACTTCTCTTTTCCAGCAGCCATTGTGCAGCGTGTACGGCCGTAAAACCAGCTGACCAAATGTGCTGGAGCTCCGCTTGGGTTGCTAGGTAACAGGGAGGCTAGACCAGGTTGGGGTTGCTAGGTGACAGGCAGTGTCTGCTTATGCTTGACTTTACATTCAGGAGGTTTTTGAAACGGCTCACTTTCCAGACACTAATAAAACATTAACATGCCGCCTAGCACATTTGAAGCACTTGAATTGTTTTTATAAGCAGTAGAAACACAAATGGAAGTAGAAAAAAGTGCAAAGTGTGAATTTTTCATAATACGTCCCCTGTAAAAGAAAGGTACAGACGTCCTGTTATACTCTTGAGCCGCTATTTTTGAGGGATGCCGTCAAACCTGAGGTTGCCCTTAACTGTGCTTCATGTCCTTTGAGACGTGAAAATACTAATGTGAGATGAAATTCTAAACAGCACTGAGTGGAGAAAGCGACTTCAGCAAAGAATACCCGGAGATTTTCGTAGAGGTGTGAACTGATGAAACAGGCGCTTTTTGCTGGAGCAGAAGAATGTGAAGTGGTTCTGTCTCCAGAAGAGACATTGAGCCATGAACTTTCATTATTTCTAGGCATGTTCTGGAATCTTTGGAGCCGAATACTCCAGTTAACTCCTCTCTTTCCCAAACCTGCTGCCAGGTTTTTGAAAGGTTCTTCCTGAAGATGTGGGGAACAAGCTGTTTGCTCTCTTGCTCTGGTAACAGCCTTTATTACCCGTCTGTATGAGTTTAAAAGCCATAAGTTTGATTTTTCTGATATTTGTTGTAACTTTTTAAATTGAAAACAGTATCCCATATCCCAGGCATCCTAGATTTTTAAAAAAAATGTATATTATTATTAGCACTATTATTTACTAAAATCCTTTTAAATGACTGGTAGTAGCTTCACTAGCAAACTCTTGATGTACTTTGGATGGTCCTTCTTTAAAAAAAAAACTGCAGTCTGTTTTCATATGCAAAGATGCTAATTAAAATGTATAATTCATAAAGGTTCAATTCAGTTTATTTATACTTCTCAGTGAAAATCTGGTAAAAAACTACACATGTGATGTGATGATTTCCTCAAGGCGGAGTTTCAGAAAGAACTAGTTTCTTAAAGAGACAGAGACCCAATTTCAAGGCATTGAATTACAAAGTGAAATTTCTTTTATGTCATATTTTATATATGTGGCATTTTTTATAACTGAAGATTACACACTTACTTGATTGCATTATGAAATGCCACTGCGTAACTGGAAAATACATTATACTGCCCCTTTAAATGAAGTCCACCATTGGACAAAAAAAGAAATTGGGACTGACTTGGACCATTTCACCCCCCAACAATACAATATATCTGGAGTTTGCTCAAATGTGTGTAACACCGAGCGTGTTCAGGGAGTTCACACACAAGAGCGCAGCACAAAACCGAACCGTACGCCGTTTTGGCTCTGCGGTATCTTCTGTCAGCTCCTATAGACGCTCCATGGAAATGCGTGTGAGTAGCAAGGATGCTCGCGTGCCGTCCTTGGGGAACAGACCCAGCTATGCAGGTCAGGGTGGCTGTGATCTGAATGGAGAGCATTAATATTTAAACGCAGGCTCCTGAGGGAAAGAGACTGTAAATGATTCATGATTTATACCATGAGCTCTCTGCAGCAAAAGCTTGACGCTCCATATTTCACCGATTCCTCCCCTCTCGTGTCCGCCTGCGTCTGCATGTCAAATGTGTTTTGCCTCACGACAAATAATGTCCTTTTTACACGTTTCCTTGGTTAAAGGTTTTCACTCACCTGTTTCCCATTACATCTTTTTAGCTGTCAACCTTTATATATATTTTTTTACTTCTGTGCATACATGCCTTTACATTTTCAATGCATCATAACTTCTAAGAGCTTGTGATGAACTTCCTTTACACCTCTCCAGTTGCCAATGACGGAAATATTATGTGCACATTCATTGACGTGTAACACTGAAGCTTGAATTCTTAGTTTCTTTCATTTTATGGGCAGAAACAGAACAAAAAATGTTAGAACAAGATTTTACTCAAGAGACAAAGCCTACATTTCGTTGCTTTGTACTTGTGGCAGTGCAATGACAATAAAGTTGAATTCTATTCAAAAAAACAAAAATCCTACATCCGTTAAAATGTGGAATGTTTTCAGTTCATGAATGTCTTTTTCTGAGGTTTTTGTGTTGTTTCTTTCAGTGGTCCTCGGTGCAGCGCCACCACAGGAGATGAGGGGAACGTGTCTTTTAAAGGGTTTGTTTTGTTTGACAGCGCAGTGGGAAAAGCAAACCGCAGCGGCAGAAAATGGGATAAATGTTCTAGTCTCCAATCAAACTAAGTCTATTAGGTCCGAGAACACCCTGATCTAGCTAAAGAGGCTGACGTTGGTACTTGATGAATTAGGAATCGACGCTAAATCAAAGGGTCAGTTCACAGTTTAGTTTGCTTTTTAAAAAAATTTAATAAATGAAAAATAAATGAATAAAAACTTTGATCTGAGTTTATTTATCCAGACTTCAAACTGAATCACTGAAAGAAACTTAAAACACAACTTCATATTTACTGAACCTTCTGAGCCACACTAAAAATAAAATTAATTGTTTTTTTTTGTTTGCTTTTTTGGGGGGGGTGTTAGTGCGGGGGGGGGCATCAAGACAAACTTAGAATAATGAAAAATATCAAAACAAACACACAGACAGATCCAACCTGGAGTGGATGATTTCTACAAATGTTAAAAGATTCGTTATATTTTTATAAAATAGTTATATTTTCTAAAAGTCATTTCAAAAAAGGGTCTCATAATATCATAATTGTGTATTCTACCAGTGTGCGAACTGAGTGTGAGACTAAACAATTTCACTATAAATCTAATCCATTTTCCATTATTTATTCAAGAAAGGCCCCTTATTTGTTTTCCCCCCAAAAATAATAATGCAAACAAATCAATGAATCAGTGGCTGGAGAAGGATCCAACTGCAAGCCTCAGACTGGGCAGGGAAAAAATAAAGTATTATGCAGAAACACATCTGTACTCACAACTTAACAGATGTCTATGCAAATTAATAATGCTCATGTTTAATGTATATACATGTAGATAACTTATTACCTATTTGCATTACATGCATATGGATGTGCTTATGTGCCTTGGAATATTTGTATTGGCAAATATGAGTCAATACTGCAGCCCAGCTACCAGATAAAGCAAAATCTTATTTAAAAAATACAAACTGCTGACAATAAATCAGACAAGCTGTATTTGTGTCCATTTACAGTGATGGGGGGAAAAAAATCTGTAAGTTAAATTAACTAATTATGAAAAAGTGGTGCATATTTAAGGTCATTATAACTATTAATTTGCATCCGGCGGTTTTTACTGTTACAACCATGAGGGGATAGTTAAGGATTTATTGAGAGCTTCTGTTTAAAAAAGAAGAAGAAAAAAAACGATTACAAGCAGTGAATGTTTTCCCTGCACTTTATAATATTTTTGACAGCTTTACTTGGCTTAAATCCGGATCACCAGCAGCTCACCAAAACGAAGTCTGACGTTAAAACAAAAACTGTTTTAAAAACTTTTGACTCTCATCACTTTTGGATTGGGTTGTCATTTACACAGAAATACAGATCAATTGTTTTTTGTTTGTTTTTTTTTTACAAAGAAATAGTGAACTGACAATGTAAAGCTTTTCTTGCCAATGTTAAGTGTAAAATGTCTATATGTATATGTGGTTTAACAGAACAATGCAAATGAGGGAAACGTGATTAATTACAATTTTGAAGTAGCAAACATTTGTTTGGGGGTAAAAGTAAAAATATAAAGACAAACTAAAGAGGTAAAGATTGGACAATAGCGCAGCGGTTGGTGTAAAAAAGAAACCTGGAACCAATAAAATTTGGTTTTAGGCCTTTCAAAGTCACTAGTTAAACTGGTTAAGTTACTAACATGTAAAAGAAAAATGAATATCTTTATGACTTGAAGTCCAAAAGGCCTCTAGGAACCAGCTGGATTTTCACAGCCTGAAAAACTCAGTTTGATGTTTCTCTCCAGAACACAAGTTCAGGGGTTGAGTCCAGTTTAAACAGATTTTTGATTTTTTTATTTTGCCAGGTGCTTCACCGCTTTTGCACTGTAGCCTCAGTATTAAACCTTTCTAGTGTAGGTGAGATAAAAAAAAATAAACTCTCCTGCTTAGCTTTTGTTCTCCTCTCGTTTAAACATCCTCTGCTTGACGCTGCGTTCTGGAAACGGAAACTCCAAAACTACATGATCTTTGAAATGATTAGACTTATAATGTTTTGTGATTAAGGAAATGGAACCATAAGTTATAAGGTACTTTATACACGTAAGTCTTAAGAAATCGGACACATGTTCTACGTTAAATTGCTCATTACAATGGCAGCTAGATGCTTTTTGTTTTTCAGTTTCATATAGCATAATCCCTTCAATTAAATAGTCAGGATAATGCATCATTCAAAACATTAAATCGACTGGAGATTTTATCATAAAATGTCAACATATTTTAGAGCTTGCAACACGTACCCAACATTTTTTGCTTTATCATCAGAAGCAAATAAATGATTTTGCGTGAACGTAGACAGCTGTAAAGCTCAAAGCTAATTATGTAATGACTGAAATGATAAAGATCACTATCACAGGTATCAGTTTCATTTGTGTGATTTTTTGTATGGATTTTTTGCACTAGGGAGACTTTGCGGCTCGGCTATGGTGTAGATTAAATTACGTACGTTACCGTATCAAATGCCTTTGAATGGTGATCCTGCAGCCTCATTAAAGGGAACTACGATTAGTTCTAACAGTAGACTTTATTAAGAGAAATATTTATTTTAGATGTAAAAAAAAAAAAAAATACACTAGAAATATTGTAGGCTGTTTAGGTTTTATAAATTTAAATAAAATATTATCACATTGTACAGTATTTGGCTGTACTCACACCGTCTCCACAAAGAACAACCTCAGATTTTTTGGTGGTCAGTAATTCACTCTGTTCCATGTTCTGTGCTTTTTCAATTACAGGAAACAAAGTTCTTGCTTTGTTTTGAATATGTATCTTGACAAATTGATTTTTTGGTTTATGTTTTTACAGAATCAATCAAATTTTGAAAAGTGGATTTCTCTGAAGCATATTGGTCCTGTCAGGGGTCTCAAACTCCAGTCCTCAAGGGCAAAAATGCATCTAGCTGCAACTTTTAGATGTGCCTCTGCTGCAGCACCTGAATAGAATAATTAGGTTATTAAGGCTCTGGAGATCTGATCTACACAAGGAGGAGGTAATTAAGCCATTTCATTCCAGCTTTTTGTACCTGTGGCACATCTAAAAACTGCAGGACAGTGGCCCTCGAGGACTGGAGTTTGAGACCCTTGTGTTAGACGAAGGTTTCCCGCTCCTTTGGTTCCTCTCAGTGTAGGCTGAGACAGCCATCAGAACTTACAGCCGTTCATACATGTCAGTTCCAGTCTCAGCCGGGTGTCACTTTGACCGGCGGAGGCTCTGCGTTCAGGAAAGGAGGAGAGGCAACAGAATGCAGTCGAGATGGATTTTATTTGAACTGCAGGTCAAATTTACACCGACACCCATTTCTTCATTGAGACAAAGAAGCTGGCGTTTATACTGTGGGCAATTCCAACACTCAGGTAAAGGGTGACAAAACAAAACAAGATATAATTTACACAAACCTAACACAAAACAAGAAATGGTACCAATAAATATTTACAGGTATGCAAATTATTAGAACTAAACTAATCTAAGGTCAATCAAAGATTAAATTTAATTTAAATATAACTCTTCAGAGCATTACCCCTCTTAGTTGAAGATGGTACGCTCCAGGAGCTTTTTAACAGCACCTGGGGCCCTTGTGTCCCTTTGCTGCTCCACCCTACAGAGGAGACACACCTGAAAGGTAAGACTTAAACAATTAACCTAACATTTCCCCACATTCCCCCTGTCCAGGAAGGATGGCCAGTCCCTCTGCCTGAAGAATGTTTGAATAAATAAATGTCAATGTAAGTAAAATAAAGAACTGAAACAAAAAGCCTTTGTTCTATAAATAAATATATCATTAATTAGGGATGGAGCCCCTGGTCTCCATCACACCAGGATCTCTCATTTTATAACTCTTTTGTGTCCTCCATAGTAATTAATGAGCCACACTGTAAACAATATGTTAGCATCTTTTTAAACTGACTCTCTTTTCCATGGATGTCATTTGAGGCTTCAGTAGCCTGAGAATTTTGAGAAGACTCCAAAGATACTGTGTATAGTGAATCGGGTATTTCCATGGTATAATTCTCCTCTGATTCTGTATCAGAAAGAAACAAATCGGTGATTGACAGCCAACCTCATGTTGATTTTCCAGCGGCCTGTCGCCCTACATATGGTCCATTTTTATAGAGCGAAATGCATCTTCTGGCCACCGTATCACTGCGTCTGACGTGCTGACAAAGGTTTGTGATTCAACATTTTTAGTTGAGGACAACTGCAATAAACATGCTTGTATTATTAATGTACACACAATGTTGCTATCTTAAAACTGTGAAATAATATTAGCAATACTAATAAATTGAACATGAAACTGAAATTGGCTTCCGATTGCAGCTTCTGTTTCGGGAGGGGACACTTAAGTTGATTATATATAGGTTTCTTGTTAATAAGAAACCTACTGTATAATGCATGGAAAGGAAAAGGCAAGTCAAAAAGTACAAATTTCTTAATGAAAATGTATGTGTAACGAAAAGAAAGTATGCCCTATATATATATTTCTGCTTTGATTTGTAATTATGTTAGGTTTGATCCTCTCTCGCTATAGTAAATTAATTTTGGATGCATTTACTATAGTGTTCAGCTATAGCTTCTTTTTTATTACATGATCAAGCTGGTCACTTAAACTAGAACAAATTAAAGACACTTTATGTATTGAATAATTAGGTGTGATCGCCATTTAGCCATTTCCTCAATCAATAGCCAATTTCAGCTTTGTATGACCGCTGGTCCGACTGTGTGATCCGGCGAGTAGATGATGTCAGGCCCGGTAGCACCTGCTTACGGTCTGGGCTTTGGTCCGGTGTGAGGTCTATGATTTTAAATTCTGTGCCAGCGGCAGTGTGACTTACTAGAGCTTCCAGCGTTGCCTGTCTTTGATTTCTTTCCCAGTGATGTTGGCCAGCCAGTCGGCGGCGGGGTTTAAGCGCTTTGTGACTAAAAGTAGTAGTTATGGCATTTGATTTTAGCCGTCAGCTCCTTCAACAATTTTTCCATTCAAATGACTCAACGTCTTCTGAACTGAAGTGCTGAGGGCACAAATTTGGGTCCTTAGGAAGTTGGGTTCTAGCTACAGCTCTTTCCCATTGTGTTCTCCTTTTTTCCTGGGGGAAGCTGTCTCTTTAAGAAACTCTGCCTTCAGGAAGTCATCACAACATGGCTCCTCTATTAACCCTTTACCAGCGTTTCATTGAGAAGGAGCTCCCCTCATGAACTCATATCACATTTCACAGTTCCATCAGGTGTTTGCTAATTGACACAGCTGAATGGTTGCCATGGGAGATTAAAAGATTTCTCAAACATCCAAGAAGGAGTCAAGGCAACACTCCAGGTATGTTTTTGATGAGGGAATGACATAAAAGCACGATGTAAAGATAAAAAAATTCGATTTTACAAGAGGCTGTCGCTTTAAAATAATGTTTCTCAGCTCGTTGATTAGATCAGTCATCTTGCAATCTTAAAGCTGTGGGTTCAGCTCCAGCTTCGGAAACTGAATTTTGATACGTGGCCAATAAAATACTCCAGGGGCCACACACCTCACCTGTGTTCACCCACGGCCCCTCTGTCATCGTAGTCTGTTCACCAGAACAAAGGCAGATAAAGAAAGGCTGAGCGAACAGCTTCCAGGAAGGAGAAGAAGAGAATAAGGAAGGAGACGCATGGACAGAAGAGTCTGAAGTGGCAGCAGTCGGCCCTGATGGAGACTGATAGGACAACGAGGAGAGAAGAGTGGAGAACGTGCAGCAGCGGGCTGCCTTCACTTTGTCGAGAGGAGGCCAAGACAGATCACAAAAAGGACGAGGAGAAAATGAATCAGGGCTCTACGAGAGAAAAAAAAAAAAAAAACGTGCCTCCGGTGGCAAAATGGAGGCAGGGAAATAAAAGGCAGAAGGAATGAATGTGGCAAAAAGGGAAATTTATGGTAAATGGAAATTACTTGTGGAGGGGGAGAGAGGGACGGTCTGTGTGAATTAATGAAGGAGAGTAACCGTGCTGCGTTCGAGGGGCTGGGGGGAAACAGGAGATGGGTACGGTTCCCCTGTGCTTCCACAAGCACTTCGCTGAGCCACCACAGCCACTTAGGTCTATACAAGCTCAGAGCCACTCAGCACTCTGTTGTCCATTTCATCGTGTCCACAACAATTATCGTCCAGCCTTCACTTACTGCTGCAATAACACAGGCAGCGGAAAGCCTAGCACAAAGCACAAATACACTGAGAGTAAAATCACCTTAATGCAGACTCGGTTAGAAGATGAATCACAAGTTGCTGGGTTTTTTTTCAAAATACAGTCTGAACTCTCCAGGTCTTGTAACAACCTTTGTGGATTTAAAATGGCGTAATGAACTCTAGTGGAAATGTGAAGCAGGCATTATTTATGAGTGTTTATTCGTGGAAGAAATGTTAGAATTTTCCTCAATCAGGTGTAATGTTATGACCACTAAGCAAGGTTATTAGAGTTAATTAAAATGAACAAAATGATGAAGAATGAAATTGAGAAAACATTTTCGTTAACTTAAATAATTAAAAACAGTAAAGGAGAAAAACTATAACTGGAACTATATCCTATGTTTATAAAACTCACTAAAGTATACTGAAATTACAAATATCATATCCATTATTTTTGTGTTTATGAATCTATTTATTAGCCTTTCAAATTAATGTGAAATGTATTTATTTTTTTCTTCCCTCACACAAGCAGTTTACGTAAGCTGTCGGCAAATTATGGGACTCCACACTTCCTGCCACCACTTACGCTAGTTCACGAAATGTTATGTTCCGGGGTCCTCTGGTTTCTTTGTGGGGCTTTTTCTGTGCATCTTGTCCTCCTTACACCACTAGATGGCGCCAGGTTTCCGGCTGGAGTGCGGTGATGTCATCCTGCCCAGCTGTCATCCATCAAGCCTCATCAGCGGGGCATATTTAAGGAGCGGTCCGCCAGTCCTTTGCCAGTCGGTACCTCCGAGCCCCCCTAGAGCCTGTCTCTGTCTTCCTTGTTATTTGGAGCTTTCCAGTTATTCTCTGTGTTTTCTCGCTGTTGCCTTCAGGTGATCTCTTGTAGCGCCCTGGGCCTACAGTCTAGAGCCTGGCTGTTTTCCTGGTTGAAACCCTCCTCGTGACGCCGTGGAACATACCCACTGGTTGCCCGAGTTCCCAGACTCATCTTCTCCGTCGTTCGCAAGTTCCCCATGGATCCCACGGCTGGCGGCCAAAACCGCTCCTCTGTGCCTCCGCTGAACCTGAGCCTACCTGTCCGCTCCCCGCCGCACTCCTCCGTTGCCCCTGGACCCACAAAGAGACCAAGACCCTGGACATACTCAGTTACCCTCCAAAACTCTACTCCTGCAAAACACAAGTAAGATCAA
>CAEFZX010012708.1:0-68456 GCA_903066825.1 Alfaro cultratus | reverse complement strand
CGGGGGTGTTTGCGTCTCTCTTTTTGTTTGCTGCATTTCATTCGGGGGTGTTTTCTTTTTTGTTTGCTGCATTTTATTTGCTTTTTGTTTGCCGCATTTAATTTGTGCGCGTGTCTTTTTTTTGTTTGCATGTTTTCTCTTTTGCTGCGCATTTGCACCTGTCGGCCACCGTAATAAAGCATTGTTGAAAAGGAAAGTCTACAACTGGGCGTCACAGCAAACATGCAGTAGAAGTTGTTGGTTTAGTTGAATAAAAGGCCAAAAGGTTACATTTTTCAGTCTCAAGTGAGGCGATGCTAACACTGCCCAATATATGAATACACAAATGGAGATTTAACCTTTTTTTGTAGTAGTTGGTCGAGTCTGGCTTGTTCTGACCTCTGCTGCCCCCAGGTGGTGAGGCTATAAACGTGCGAGAGCAGAAGACGGCACATCTTTTAACAGTTTTCTTTTCACTGACTCTTCACCAAGAACTTATAAAACTAATTTATAGCTCTAAATATACATGGAATACAATGCCATGAACAACTATGTTCCTTGTTATGTGGTTTGGTCAGTATAAAGTCACTCTTAATTGACTTTATTAGCCAGATATTGACATTAGGGCTGGGTGGGAAAAAAAAACAAAAAAAAAAAACACAACCAAACAACTAGTCGCCATCTGAATTTCATTAAGCAAACCACTATGAGCCAGCTATTGGATAATTACAGCACTGGCGCTTATTTTCCAGATGGCAACAAGTTAATTAACCCCAACTGCTTCAGAGTAGCTTCTCATTTCTTAAACAACCATGCCTAATGACACATCCTGTGGTCATGAAAAAGATGTTATTTGTTTAAGAGTCACATCACTTGCATCAGGCAGAGAAAACTAAGAAGATCGCACAACAAAGTTGGGTTAAAACTGTCCAATGCATTATTACAAACTAGAAGACCATTGTCATCAAGAAAGAAATATGGTCAGAAAACTCCCCGAATGATCGCGATCATTTAAATGTTTGGTGAAATCAAACTGCAGGAAAAAAAAACAAACAAACAAAAAAAAAACACAGTAGAGTCAGGGCTGCGTTTAAAGGTAAGAGTATTGCTATACACACAAAATGTGGAGGGAACTCAACGGACTGACTCTCATAATCAATACAAGATCTTGGTGAAATAATAATGCAAAACTGGATGGGAATAAATCTCATGACATTGCTCAAGGTCATCAAAATAATGCTACAGCAAATGCATGCCAAAGTCGGGCAACCCAACAAAATATTAGTGTTTGAACTTTTTGTGTTTGGCCAGGCAGTTAATAATGACAAACATGAGAGGAGAAACAAAATCATTTAAACACTAATACTTAACATATGTGACCAGATTTTTCTTAAAAACAGTTCATTTGTATGGATTATTTTAATCTAAAATCTCGCATTGCTTACATTTTAGTGTGATTGTAGGTAAGTCCAGGTAAAGACATCCATTGGTGGGACAATGCAAACACAAATATACTTCTTGCATGGATTAAATCCATTTACTGCATAATACTTTAATACCAGAATGTCCTCATATTATTCATATACAGAAATGACATTTAATATTAGGCAAAATATTGTCAATGCTAACAAGTTGCCCTGAGTCACAAAATGACTTTTTTGTAACTTACAAACTATGCATAATATAACATAGAAACTTTCACTAAATCAAAGCAGTTCAAATCATCCATAGGCACAATAAATGGGACATTTTCAATAATCACTGACTTTAAGAATAGGAAAAGAATCCATAAAGAAAAATCTATCCAAACTGATGCTTTAGATATGAGCAGAGTTACTAAAGAAACAACATGGTAAATTGGACTTAAAAAATTTTAACTTAAAAAAACAAATGCATAAATAAATTGTCTCCTAACTCAAAAGATAAAGAAAAAAAACCTACATACTGACAGATTACGCAACATCACTTCACTGCAACCCTTTCTTAATTTACAAAACAATCTTAATACTTCAGAGGCCATCCAAACAGCTGCCCAGTCACAGAGCAAGACAATTTTCTTTTCTTTTTTTTTTTTGAATCAAGAAACCAAAAGTATGTGCAATATATTAAGTTTTGTGTACAGATATTTTGCATTTTGGTCTGCATGAACAACTTTGGGCTCATGAGCAAACAGCAGCTTTCCTAACAAATCTGGAGATATAAAAGGTTAGATTGGTCTGGTGCCAGGTAAGTCCTGCATTGAATACACAAACGTATTCAATGCTGCACTTTTTTTTATTCATAAAGCATGAAATAAATAGCTTGATCAAACAACACATCTTCAGATTTGACTTGAAAGTTGCATATTTAGGGTTAGGCAAAAGTAAATTGTTTGGCATTAATACCACAACAGCTACAAAAAGACCATATCTATATCATATGTGGGTATGGTTTGAAAACAGATCTTAAAACAAAAAAAGGTTGACTTTGCATATATTTTTGCCTTAAAGAGGCAAAGAGTCTTTTTTCCATTGACACTTGATAAGAAAACTGAAATCCTCACACGCCTTTCATTTCATTTAATTTAATATTCTGCTACCACATCTGTATTCATGTCCTTTTAAAGTGTAGCCCAACTTCTTTGTAGGGATGTTATGACCCATTATTCTTTTCAGTGCAATAAAATTTTAATGTAAAATAAATCAGGTGGATCCTGATGAAAAACAGAACAATCACTCTTTGACATGCATCAGTGACCGAGTCTGTGAGACAGGAGGTTGGGGGAAGGGGCGACCTTTTAGGCCCCTCTACGTTGGACCACTATGGTCCCGGCCACAATGTCGTAAACTGTCCTGTTGTGCTGGAAGAAGAGCAGCGTGATGAAGACAGGAAAGAGAAAAGCGATGGAGAAGTTCTTGTTCAACGCTCGCACAGTGGAGCTGCGGATTTAAGAAATTTGTTGTTTTTTTTTAAAAAACTCTCAATTTCAAATATTGAGGATATCCACATTGATGTAAAAAAAAAAAAAATAAATTGTTTACTCACGCCGACAGAGAAACATTAGATGCTGGAACCACAAAAATGCGGTTGGGTCGTACCATGGTGGACGTGTCGCATGTCACCACCCGCAGACCGAGCAGAAACTTCCCTGGAGTCGCACCTCCGGCGCCCCAAATGCAGATTGTCTGATTAAGCAAGAAGACAAGTGTCAAAAAAATCTGTGTACTGTACAGTACAGTACAATCCACCTAATACCTGGTTTGGGCTTCTTTTACATGAATTATAGCATCAACATATCACCAATCACTTTGTGTCTCTGCTGAAACTTTGGGGGAGACAAATCAAGTCAGTTGTCTGCAGATCACTTGCATTGTTGACTTAGGTGTCTGATTTTTTTTTTCTAGACCAGATCAAATTTTGGGGAATAAGTTAGCATTAGCATTAACATAGCATTAGCATTTACATAGCATCATCGACTTAGTGACGAGGCAGTAGTAAACGCATACAGCAAAAAAGACCATTTTTACTTTTAACTGGAAAAAAAGTAAACACTCAAAAATAAAAATAAAAAATAAATGTAGATAAGGAACACAATGATACAGATCAGTGATATTGATACTAAATTATAAATACTGGGGTAAAAAAAAAGAAAAAGAAAACATGGCCATTCCAGCACACCAATTAGGAAAGCGATTGAATCGTAAAGCAGCACAAGAAAAGCTGAATTCAATCATACCTTTAAAGATATCAATCTTTACTGCTACTCTCAAGAGATGAACAGTGGAAAAATAAAAATAATGGAAAAAAATCCCAAAATCCCAAAACAATACTTTACAGCTCATATCATAAAAAATGCACAACAAATATCAAAATTAGCAGAAAAATGTAAAGAAAAAAACGCGCAATGCATTTATAAGCACATAAATTCCTGAACTGAATTGCTACTATGGTATTCTATTTCACTTTATTTACATATTTATATGTAACAACAAAAAAATCTACAAACATAAAAAAAAGGCCAGATAGAGTTTGAGCTGAGGTGCCTAAACGTCCCAGAGGTCAGCCCCATGTGGGAAAACAAAGCCTCTGACACAGACGTCCAACAGGAGACGCAAAATACATGACTTCATCTCCCGCAATTCTGAATGCAACGTTGCATCACGGTTCTCTATGGAACTGGATGTTTTGTTGTGAGAAATCTGCTCTACTGCATTCAGCTCCTCGTGAATGCAGTAGAAATTACCTTCATCTTTAATTGTATGGAAGAAGTGTACGCTGATAGGTGCTGAGACTGTGGTCGGCTGTGCAGCATTTTGTTCAAAAGATTCAAAGCTGAAAGGGAAAATAATATCCATATTTTTGTGGGGGTTTGTGCAAAAAAATGATTTTATAATGTGATACCAGCAACTCTGGCATGTTGACCAATGTGTTGCCTCCATTTTCCTCAAATAAATGTATGTTTTGGAAAGTCAGTTTGAGCTGAATTAAAAAGACAAGTTTAGTGTAAATTATCTTTGAAAAACCACCACTCTGTACATCAGAGTACAGAGTGGCTTTTGAACAGACACCTGTTCAAAAGCAGTAACACAAAACTTCAACTATTACTGATTCTCCTATCAACATGCCTAATACTAAAAAGTAATTTATTTAACTCCAAATTAAACCCAAAGCAATGTTGTGTGGTATTTAAAATCTTCGAAGTCCAAGTCAGAAGACTCTACTTGAATTAAATAGATTCTACTTCACCTGAATCTTGATAAACTTGAGCTAGTTAGTTTTTTAAGAGAAGGTGACAAGAAATGCATCCCACCTCATAAACGCAGACCAGTACTCTGTAAACCAAAGCGACCGCCATCATTTTCTGCAGGTCCTCGATGGACGTGTTCTCATCGATCTCCTCAATGATGAAGTGGGTGATAAACTTGGCAATGTCCCTGGAAGGAGACAGTACAGTTTGTTGGTGAGGGTGGTTCTGGATGACGGACGCATTAGAATATTGTTGGTAGATAATTGGCTAAGAGCAAAAATTTGGGAATCTTTAAATTAGGAGTTTTATTTGAGGTTTTCAGATTTATTTTCCTCACTTCATTCCGAAGAGATGCATGATCCATAAGACGATGGTGGCTTTCACACAAAACAGGATGAAGAAATCCACCGTCTCCGCCAGTAACCTCTGAAGAGGGGAGGGGATGGTGTACTCTCGTCCTGAACAATGTGATGTGGAGACAAAATATTGGAATATTCATCTATACAGCATCTGATTTATCAGTTTCAATTCATAAAAAAAAAACTATTAACGTTACAAATCAATGGCTGTACTCAAAACACAAACTACTTTGTACCTCATATACCCAGTCATAAGAAAAATAACATAAGCTAAAATCAGCATCTCAAAACTTCACAGCTGCTTCCACTTTAGCCCAGTTTAAATGGATGACTTCTCATACTAGGACAAATAATCTATCAACATAGGGAGTCTCAGCTGGGCTACTAAAAACTATAACTTAATTTTGTTGATCTTTAAAATTGTGACAGCCATCAAGACATTTCAGTAGCAGACGAGCACGGTTTCCATCGTACTTTTTGAGGGAGCAGGAATTGGCGACAAATTGTGAGCTAAAACAGGCTACTGAGAGTCCGAGAAGACAAGACTTGAAAGCTGCCATTTACAGACACTTCTTCCTACAATGTAACTGAATGAAAGTTTAATAACTAGATGCACAGATAAGGAAGAGACATGTCCCCCCCAAAAATTTGCAAATGTAATAGAGAGGCGATCCTACTAAGATTTAAATAAATGCACACCACACTTTTCAGTTTCAAGTATGAAAACCATAAATAATTTTCCACTCACCTCACTGTTATGTATCATTTTATGATTCTAGAGCAAATACAATTTAAAAAAGGATATACGGTGAAGTTTGTGATGCCAAAAGCTTAAATTGCCTGGATTACTTTTGTTATTTTGAAGCTACTTTAGATCTGCAGAAAACAACCAGTGTGCTAAACAATAGGTCCAAAGAGTCTTTGGGACAACTAATTATATAAGCCTGTTTCCACCTGGACCTCTTCTTAAGCCTGCTTCGCATAACACTCATGACTTAACTTAAGTCTTTAAGAGACCACAACCATTACACCATAGGGATGTTTCTGTAAAAAAACAAAAACAGGCCACCACCTACCTGCCTGCGGTGGACTTCCGTTCTGCTGCCGCACATCGGTCGCGGCTGAGCGCTGCTCCGCCTGCAGGCCACCCGGGTAAGAGGGAGTCGAGGACCCCGGGGGTCTGAAAGCGTACGGGTAGCCGAACCAGTTCCCGGGCTCAAACGCTTGCTGTCCGCTGGCGGGAATGGAAGAATGGGCAGCCGGTGTCTGAACGGCAGAGCTCGGCGGTGGCAAGGGGAAGGCTGACAGAGCCGCCCAGCTCTGCCAGCTAGCATATCCCCAGTAATACTCCCACATCCACCGCTGCAACTCTGAGCAGTACTCCGTGGTGGCGGTAGCCTGCAGCTGCTTTGTTTCTGTTTCAGAGCCGTCGCGACGGCCGCTATCCGTCATTGTCACAAATACGTCTAAGTTACCTCACAGTAAATTAATTCAAGTCCTTTTCTAAGTCTTGCACCTGACAGTTGGTGCCGCTCATCCTCAGCCAGCGGTCCCGACCTCTGTTTGTAACGACGGGAAGCACCTGTCGTGGTAATTCTTGTAGGTTTCTTTTACAACTGCTCTTTCGGTGTTATATTACTAGACAGCTTAATAACAACCTTAAAGATTAGACTAGTGGCAGTTTCACCACTGCATAAAAGAACTAAAGACACTACAAAGTTTCCACAAACGGGATTTCACCCCTCTCTCTAGCCACTAATGGTATGAGCCAGTTAAAGGCGCTTGCTGTAAATTTCGTTTCACGTTAGTTCTGAGTTCGTGAAGACCGCAGCAGTTTTACGCCACCGTAACAACGATTTTCAGATTTTCAGTTAGAGTAAACAAGATTAAAAAAAGGCTATTCAAAAACTAAGTAACTGATCATAACATCGGGTTTAATATTTAGAATGACGTAATCAGACAGACAAAAACATTAAGTCATGTTCAAATTCTGGTATTTTAAAGACTAATATAAAATATAATAGAAACAAATAATTTACCCACCTACAATTTATTTATATTATTTTGTAAAGGCCACTCTATCTATCTATCTATCTATCTATCTATCTATCTATCTATCTATCTATCTATCTATCTATCTATCTATCTATCTATCTAAAGTTCTCTGACACTGAACAGGTTTCAAGATTGCATGCTGCATGTCTTGCATTTCAGAACAACTCTCTTTTTATCAGTTTACAAAACAAGTCCCATCATTTTTATTGAGTTCCACATCACTCATCTTTTATAAACTATCTGCAGGAAGATGGGAAAATGCCCTGAGCTAATCTGGTTACACCACAAGAGGGCAGCAGTGGACTGTTTAGCTAAATAGCACTCTTAGCTACTATAAATGCTTGCCTAAATGTGTCTCCTGTCTTCTCATATTTACAATCTGTAGCCCGTTATTGTTCATACTTTACATTGTCTTAAGCCAAGTTTGCTTTTTGTCTGTCTGTATTTGTAAAACAATTTTTATTCTGGTTTTTTACAGTTAGCAGAAACTTACTTAGACTGGTTGGATATTTGTTCACAAGCATGCTGGAATCCCAAATATGTAAAAGCGGTGACTAATCGGTCATTTGGCACACAGGTCACTGGGGTCAATTTCAGAACTGTGCAAGAGTTGACTTGCAGGGCAATATGTCTTTTTCTCGCCTACACCCTCTGTCTTTTTTTCTTTTTTCTCTCTCGAACTGGTCCCCTCTGTCTCTTACTTATCCCATTCTTTTCTTTTCTCCTCTCATGTCTCAGTCCCTCCACCTAACTACAACAGCAAATGCAATTGAGGGGGCATTGCATTTGCTGACTGGGCTGGCCTGACACTTTGGGTTAGGTGTTATGTCTGCCAATTCTACGCGATTGTGCCGGCCCGCCTGAATAGGTCCAGTGATGCGGACACCAATGAGCGTTATCCCGGCCAACAGAGGCCATGCGATGACTGTGCCCAAAACTAATCGGGTCCAAATAAAAGCTGTGTCTGGCAGAAGCTGACCTGCATAGAAAACCCAAAAACCTGGTGGAATTGCAGCGTGTGTGTCTGATGAGTGTGTATAAAACTATATCTGTTATAATATTACTTTCTTTTTGATTTTTGTTGATTTAACTTAAAAACACACAACAATAGATTGAGTCCACCTGCTAATAATAACCTGCCTCAACATTTCTTGCTTTTTTTGTGCTTAAATGATTTATTATTAGTCATTGTTGAGGGAAAGTAATTTAATAGTTGACAGAAAATCCTTAAATCTCTTACAAAAGTCAATGATGAACTGTTGAAAATTGATACATTTTTCAAATAATACACAAATGTTGCTCTTGCTAGAAATAAAGTATAAAACAACAGAAAATTACAAAATATATTAGTCTCTCTGTCACTCTCTCTCTAATCATATAAATCTCCCTTTCTGTGTGCTTGTTCTCACTGTTGAGTCTAATGAACGCTAAAAAGTGAGGAATGCATTTACTGATGTAGAAAGGACACGTTGCTGATAAGGTTTCTGTGAAACAGGTTGCTGTGTCTGAACAGGAAGTATTCTGCTGATGGAACAAGGTCATTTAATAAGAAAAAGTAGTTTTAGGCATGAAGAAATCCAAGTCAATAATACTCTCAATACAACTAAAAATCTCCAAAGACAAATGCAGCATAATAACCATATGTGTGCGTCTCTAAAGAAGACTCAGAGATAAGGGAGGAAAGTCTTTGCCTCTGTACAGATTATTTCTGTTGGGGGTTTTTTGTCACACTTGGGGAATGTCCTTTCTGAGGTACATCTTCCAAAGAGATCTTCTTTTGTCTGATTAGTCCACATATTTTCCCTAAAGTCTTGGGCAAACGTGAAATAGTCCTTTGTGGTCTTTTTGGCCAGTAGTTTTCACGCTGGACTCTTCCCAGTTTCTTTCTAACTGTTGACTCCTGAACACTGACCTTAACTGAGCCAAGTGGGCCTGCAGTGTGTTAAATGTTGTTCTAAGTTCCTTTGTGACCTCTTAGATGAGTTCATGATACATTCTTGGAATATGTGATAGGCTGGCCTCTCCTGGGAAGGTTTCTCACTGTCCCATATTTTCTCCATTTGAGGATCAGGAATCTCACTGTGCATCACTGGAAACCCAAAGCCTTAGAAACGGCTTTCTAACCCTGTCCACATTGATATGTCGGTGGGTCTGTTTCTTACAGAAGTGGGGGGAATGATGTACTGCTTTTTAAAATCTTTTTGACCCACTTAATGTGGTCTGACTGGTTCCATATATGTGATTTCTTGATTTCTGATTAAATGTAGCAAGTGTAATTGAATTCAGCTTCCAGAAAAGGTGAATTTTTCAATTAGGGGGATAATAATATTTTTACATTTGGCGGGGTTGGCTCTTTTAAGAAGGAGATTATAATTCAAAAATATGTATATACTTTTTACTGTAAGAGCTCTGAGAATAAAAAAATCACTGTTTCTGTTTGTTGCAGCAAATATTCTATGTGAAAGTTCACTAGAAAGCAGGACATCCCTTTTTGTCAAAACCGGTTTGCTCTCAAAGCTCCACAAGTGAATCAGTTTGTCAGAAACAGATTAAAAACCTGCCAAACCTCAGAGAGGAACAGGCCCTTTGGTTCCTGCAGAGTTTCCAAACAGGCAGCCTGCCTTATTTATAAACTGTCCACTACTTAAAATGGTATTCCCTACAAAGGTTAAAGCATGCTGATGTAGCCTATTCAGAATGTGTGCAGTGGGTCGCAGGTTAAAGAAACGAACAAAACAGCCATCGGACGTCCAGAAAATTTGGAAGAACTCATATCCTGTCTTGTGAGTGGGTGGAGGAGGGGAGAAGTCACATGATTCAGACTTTGTGTGGCGAGCCGGTCACACTCCATGAGGCATCTCGTGTTTTGCGTAGTTTGAGACTGCTCTTGCAGTTTGAAATGGGATTAACCTCTTTAATTCACTGATGTCATGCAGAGATCAAAGAGCCTCTCATTCTCTCACATTTGTCCTTTTCTATAGTTTGTACTTAAAGTGTAGCTGAATTGTTAAAACAGTGTTAATATAAGTAAGATTTTGTACTAAAAGATAAAAGTTGTGTGCTAAAGGGAAGAAACTTCTTTCCTTGCTGAGGCAGCAAAGGAAAGTATGTGCTTCTCTTAGCTAAAGTATCCCTGGTTGGTCTTATATATGTAACTCTGAGAGCCAATTAACTGAATTATTTCTGCCTCCCTGAGCTTTGACAGGAACACCCAAGGGGACAATGAGAGCACCGCTGCTTGTGTGCCAGCTTTTGGTCCAAGCAAAGTTTTTTTTAAAGCCCCATCCTTACCTAATTCTCTGCATTTCTTTGACCTTTAAACACACTGCACCTTTCCCTGCTGTTAGCACACTTAGGTAAGGATGTTTGATGGTGTAACAGTAACCAACCCTCCTCTTCCTGTCCGTGTGCCCTGTTTGCTTCATCACATCTCAGTCGTGTTTCAAAAGCAACTTCACAATCTTACCTTCACTTCAGCTATCATCCCTTTTACATGACAGTTTTATGTAGCTGCAAGTTAAATCCTTCTTTTTAACTCTTTGTTTTGTGTTTCACGCCGATGAAATTGTGAAGTCCAACTGAAGGGACGAAAAAAAGTTGATCTGCACAAGGTGCTGGTTTTTGTTGGTGCACAGCTGTGCACTGGAAGGAAGGCAGCGTGATTCTGTCACGCTGAGATTCACACTGACGTTATCTCAGACAGCTGTGAACCCAAAGGCCTCTGGATGCAACTCAGATATCAGAAACAAGCTCTGGTTTCTTTGCGTGCTTTTAAATGGAGTTCCTCAGACAAGTCGTGGACAATTGAGAACTAACATCTCATCAGGGAGTCCACCTGACAACTTAGAACAGGTTAGATTAAAGAGCAAAATTTCACCAGTTATGACAGCCGAAACTTCAAAATGCTTCTTGTAGTAAATGCAAACGTAAAGCAGTACGGTGAAAATGTATTTGTCCTCTTACAAGTTTTTAGCTTCTTTGTTTTTGTACTAAAAGAAGATTTAATCCTTTAAATAGGGGTGTGAGGGTATTATGTAAAATCAACTTTTAGATCTTTATATCACGGTATAATGTAATTGCATCATTAAAAGCATTCCAGGAGAGTTGCTTTGACTCATTCATGCATATTTTAGGAATCCTCATCTACCATTTCTCCAAATCTTCACCTTGGAACGTCACTCAGGTAAAAGTGAACAGAACAGCCTTTGTCATATGACTCTTGTCTTAGCTTAGATACAGTCTGATGCTCTGATGCAGTTTCTTAAAAAAAAAAAAAAAAAACTTCTACACAATGCATAACCAATAGTCCATCCTTGACAGGTTTTAAATTAAACTTAGTCCCCCTCTCCCAGATTTAAACAAATCTGTGTTGAAATCTATTGTTTGGTGGTGATCATGTTCTAAATTGAAGGAGGGGCCCAAAATTTAACTTTACTTGAGGCCTCAGATAGTCTTTGGCCAGCCCTGAAAATACTGACTGATTTCAACTATTCAACTTGACCCTAAGCATAAATGAAAACAGTATCTAATAGAAGGGGGATTTTTCCATTTTATTTTATGTAAAGATATTTTATATAACCACATAATCTGTAAAAAGAAAAAAAAAAGTCTAATGTTTTCTGAGCAAGCTTCTTGCAGTTTATTAACTCTTCCCAGAAGGTTCAAGAAAATTTTGCTGTTTGGGTTTTGACTGTTCAGAGTCCCGTCTACAAGGAGCTTGGAGAAAGGTCAGCCTGTGACTAATGGCTTCCGTTTCCCTCCCTGCTATCAGAGGCTGAGGTTATCTCTCCAGTGCATTGTCGGGAAGTGTCTGCTGCCTTCAGCACGTTGCAAAACCTGCATCAAGCCAACTTTCCTGATGAGCCATTGTTGTTTATTTTTTAATTTAAGTTTCCTTAAAATGTACAAACTCTGAGTCCTTTGTCCATGTCAAAATGTAAAAGCAGTTACTGGGTGGTGTATACAGATTATCAGAGTAAAGATTGTCAGAGGTCTACTCAACTCTGACAAAAATTAGTCTTTTTATGCTAGTTATATAATAAGTTTTACTTTTAGTTTAAGAGAGCATTAAATATTCAGGACTCTGTGGGTAAGTGAAGAAAGTCAGGGTGTGTAGTAATATGTACATATATATATATATATATATATATACTGACTATACACATATACAACAGATTTTTTTTTCTTACAACTTGTAAACACCACTGTAGAAGTTAAATTTGTCATTTGCAGATGTTTTGCACTTTTTCCTTGCAAAAACAACTTTTAGGTTCAATGAGATTCCTGCTTGGGGCAAAGCAAAGGATAACATCTTACATACTACCACATGGTGGTGGTAGTGGGATGATCTGGGCTGCTTTGCTGCTTCAGAAACTAAGAGGCTTGAACCACGAAATCTGCTTTCAAATTCAGCAGAAAATACAGAAGGAAAATTCATGGCCATCAGTTTGTGACCTTAAGAGCAGCAGTTCAGCAAGACAATGATCCAAAACATAGCAGAAAATCTACCCTCTAGGGTAAAGGTTTTGGATTGATCTATAGGATATCCATACTCAAAAACGTTCCAATGTGGCCGAATTAAAACAGACGAAACATAATGTTGAAGAATTCTCATTTCTTTTTCTGATACTGACATTTAATTCATGATCTGAAATGTGTGAAAGAAAAAAAATCTATATGTCTGCCTGCCTGTCTGTTTTAAAATGAGGCAATCTGCTTGTATTTGCATATTTTTTCCACCATTTTTGAAAACATAGCCATACAAATAAACTATTCTTGAGAAAAAGAATAGTTTATTTGTGCAGAAATAATGTTTTAGACTTAGTATTTTCCAAGGTTCCCCAACATTTCCTGCAGCAAAAAGGCTTATTTTTTAAGAAAATCTATATTTATATGTGAGCCATAAGAACCTGGCAGACAAAAATCATGGTCTGACCTTTTGAGTATCAAAACCTCTCAGCTCCTTACCACCTGCAGCGGAAGGTCAGCATGTCTGTGTTTGTCTGTGACTGCATACTTAAGGCACAGACACCACAACAACGTCATCCTGTGAAAGTCTTAAAAATCTCACGGGTTTGTTTCCACCAAGATAGGACCGCAGACGGTTTGCTTTACTGTGTGGTAAAACAGGGTAAACCTTGGCTGTGGCGTCTGCTGTCACACTTGAATGCAGCAGTTGTGGCTCTTCTTTGGGTTATATAACATATTCAAAAATCCAGGAAGAATGTTATTTTTCCTATCAACTAAATTTTGATGCTAAGGCATGGTATTTTTATTTATTTTATTATTATTATTATATTTTTTTTTATTTTTTTTTTGCAACAACTTGTTTGAAAGAAGCAAATATTTGCTTTAGAACTAAAGCAAGCACGCTGTTGGCTAAGTGAACTGCACTCATCATTCGTTTTGAGAGCATAGTAATTTGTGTTTGAAGTTCGTTTTTTCCTGAAACAAGTTCCGTTTAAACTCAGCATCCTGTGGTTGTAAAATAAACCATTCTACATGCTGTGCAGGGGTTTTTTATTGTTTAGTTTTTTGGGTTTTGTTGTTTGTTTGTTTTTTCAGATTTGCACCAGTGAATCGAAAAAAGTGTCTAAGATCAACAACAATCAGACGCGTTTTACAATGTTAACTCCAATCAGCTCTGACATCAGGCACAGACAAAAACACCTTTAAAAAAAGTCCGTTTTCTGTTTTCCTTCTTTTATTACCAGTCCTTTCATATTAAAGATCACATCAAACATAATTATTGCACTTTCTTGCCATTTAACTCAACAGTATTAAATTTCTTATGTTATAAATTTGTCCTTACCATAGACTCTCTTATTCTTATATTTCTGTTTTCTTTATTCTCTCTCTATTTTTTTACTTGAGTTTGACTAGCCATGCCTCCATTTACCTGTAAATTGCTGCAGGTACACCCAAATTTTCCCACTGTGAGACAATAAAGGTTATTTCTATTTCTGCTGCACATGGTTTCTGTTAATAGAGAGGAGGGGGGAGAGAATATATCAAATATTATGACACCTAATGGCATTTTTTAACCTCATTTACCATACCTATTTATTTCTTTAGCCATTTCTGGGCAAAATCTACCAAAGACAAAAGTTCAATCAAGTGCTCATGTTTGTACATGCAGAGTCTCATTTGTTCTGCTCACAGGGGAATACTATTGTGTAGAAGCTTGCTCACATGGTCTCACTTTAAAGATTTTCCACCCTCCTTCCTGCAGGCTTTACAATCACATACAGGGGCCTCATTCTACACCACACTTTGACAGGAACTCCTGCAGGGATGACTGGAAAAACAGTGAATCTTTGTGGTGCTCTCTAAAGCAAAATAAATGCTCTTCCTCATTTGCCCTACAGAATCCTTTGGATGTTATATTTTAGGCTGACTCTGTGTGCTGTCTTCTTTGGACAGTCTGCCACAACAACATTTGTTAGATTATCATTTTAAACCTAAACACAGAGTTGCTGCAGCAGCCTGAGGACCACAACACTTTCTGGAGTCCATACAAAATATCTGCTTTATTTTGCTAGATGGCAAACTTTGCAGGTAACATATAATCTTTTATAACAAATAAAGACAATTTCCAAGCATTTTGTTAAGAATAAGGATGTGGCTTTAGTGTAAGATAGAAATGAATGAAATTAATTGCATCTTGTCAATACCTGAACCTAAGGATTTTTTCTCTACACATACTGATGAAAAAGTGCAAATGCACACAGACAGAACATGTAAACAATTAAAAAATAACTAAGATTTTTTTGCTTTCAGACAATAGCACAAGCCATCACACCACCACAACACCTGTCGACAAGTCATTCAATTTATCTGCCTTTGTCTGAAATTAATAAAAGACACATTCCACAAAAAGAACAAACTCAAATATCCTTGTATGTCATTTATGTTTTCATTAAATTTAGATCATTCGTTTAGTTTATCTTATTTAATCAGCATCAGAGCGGTTCCAAACAAAACACATTAGTGTTTCAAGTTGGTAGAAGGCTGTAAATAAAGCACAAGGGCACACAACATGTCATTCTAGGAATAAACCAATGAATCCAGCTGAACTTCTCATCCTGGAGCACTTTCATTCCTCCTTTCCAAAGGTCCTCACTGCCACCACATTTCCCATTTTGGATCTCTGTGTGTAAAAAGATGGAGTGACTTTAGAGGTTAGATGATACAAAGTTTGTAAAAACTCTAGTAAAAGTCATTTTTGAGCACTGTTGTCCCATGCAAAGGTATTACAATACACATTCTTGCTACATTTTATTTGGAAATTAAATATGACCTAATACAATCGCAAATATTATTCCTTAAACACAGACTAAAAAAACTGACAAGATCTATGATTGGACTTGGGTTGAATTTGTTCAAAGAAACCCAAAATGTCTTACCACAATCATTTTACCCTCTGAGATCTCCCTCTCCACAGTGAACTTTCCATCTCCCTCCAGGAGCTTCTGAAAAAGCTTCCCATTTTCCAGAGTTATCACAGTCTGGGAAGAGCAGAAACGGGGACAACATGATATTTCAGCAGACACCAGGTACAAACTGGGATGGATCTCAAAATATGTAAATCTGCAGTGCCACTAACCCAACGAATGGCTCGTTCAGCTTAAACTTGAGTTCAGGGGTTTTGAAGACATTCAGAGACTTCATGGAAATCACCCCCTGGTCATCCACGCTCATGGTGAAGGTTGGTCTGATCTGGTTTGCCTCGTGCCGTTTGGCTGCTCCCAGACCTGCAGAGCATAAAGAAAGCAGCTACTAGTAAACTAATTCCACAACAGATTAATAACATCCAATAGATTATGATGCTCTTACCAAATTCCTTCAGAAGTTCAACAAAGTTCTCACTGGAAATCATCTTCCATTTTCCAACAAACTGCTCAACCATGTTGCGATCTTTGGTGAGGGATTCCGATCGAGAACCTGTGGATTAAATATAGACTAAAACCTGAGTACTGAACAGCACAGGTGTTGAGTGTTTATAAAGGGTTAGTTTTAACAACAGAATAATTTGAAGCCAATCACAGCCGTCTACGTTACACAATCAGCTCCACCTCTTTAACAGCGGCCCTCTTGATAAAATTTGCCTCGAATTAGCATGCGAACCAGTAGTTTACATATTCTTTCTGGAGGGACACATTAACTTTTTTGGCAGATATTGGACAAATTTTTATTGTTATTCTGATAATTCTAAATAATTTAAATCTATATACAGCTCTGGAAAAAATTAAGAGACCAAGTAAATTGATCAGTTTCTCTGATCTTACTTTTTATATTTATATGTGTGAGTAAAATTAACATTGTTCTTTAATTCTATGAACTACTGACAACATCTATATGAAATTCAAAGCAAAGATTTTGTATTTATTTACAGAAAATGAGAAATGGTCAAAACAACAGAAACGATGCCGTGCTTTCAGACTTCAAATAATGCAAAGAAAACAAGTTCATATTTATTTAGAAACAACAAAAATAATGTTTTAAGTCTGGAAGAGTTCAGAAATCAATAATAACCATGAGATTTTCAATGGAGTTCAGTGCAGTGGTCTCACTTCTTCCAGATATACATATATATATATATATATATATATATATATATATATATATGACCAGCTTTTCCACAAAAGGTGCTATACAAATAGTGCCGGATCACTTTTCTTTACATAATTATGCTTTTCATATTCTTAAAGAAATATAGGTAAATGAAAAGGTAAATCATTTGCAGGAGGTGCTGTAATGGTTTGAAGAAGAAGATTAACAGTTTCAATATTACCTTCAGCGATTTTCATGTATTTTTGCATGCTCCATCCTTGTGCATTTGCATTTTTTCTGGGAAAACCTCACATGTAATCTTTGTTGAGATGACACAAATTAATCCTAGTCTGGCGGGAAGTTTTGTACAATTGGCCAGAGATTGTGGTGAAATGTTTGAGTGACAGCTTTCTCCCAGATTTTGGTCCATTTTAATGCATCGAGATGTAAGTATATCTTTTAATGTACAAAATGTACAACCACTTTATTGTAAAAATGTCAGATACTAGTGTTAGTCATTCTTTACTCTTTTGGTGCAAACTGCTAAGAGCAGAGAGTGTAAAATTAATCTAGTTAGACATTACTCAAACTCCTAACCTGCACGCTTTTAGGCAATCGTAAAAATAAAAATAAAAAGTCACATCACTGCAGCTGCACAACTTTGACCAATTTCACAAGGACACAGATTTTCAGTGAGTCGATGCAGAGGGCAATTCAAAGTACAGCCACAGGGCACAGCTTGCAAAATGCTCAGACACTAGTTGATGAAATCAAAATTCAGCCTTCTGTATGACTGAATTGCAGGGATCATTGAGGGAAAATCTTGTTGCACAGCAGCCAGGCTCCCCCACGGTTCTGTGGGGCCTCCACACACATAACTCATTTCTGCTGTTTGGTTTCTCTGGAGACAGATCTCAGATCAACCCAGGAGGCATGTTTTTTTCCTGCAGAGAGGAGTCAAGATGAAACTAATGTGTTTTTAGTGAATATCGAGGCAGTAGGGGAAAAATCTAAGGAAATCTTTCCAGAAGTTAACCTCACAGCCAACTCCACTGCATGAGAAATGCTTGATGATGAATGTTGAAAAACGACAAATGAAGATGGATTTGTGCTGTCAAGTGCAAATAAGATTTCATTAGTGTAACTAAAGTCAAGAGCAGTGAGAGTTTGTAGCCAAGAAAAGCTGTATTATCTCTAAGTCAAATTTCACCACATATGTGAGACGAAAATCATGTGAAAAAGTTGTTTATTCAGTGGTGATTTCCTCAATCCAGCATCAAAGCCACACAACAAAAGTAATAGTTCTTTTGCTTTTCATACTTATCTTACCAATCTACTTCACTATCTTGAATGTTGCTTCTGATGTAAAAATAAACAGGAACCTTTTGACCCTGATTTTGTCTCTCCTTTAAACCAACAAAGCACCATACATCCCCGTTTCACAAATTCACTTCTGAGGATAAAGTAGAGAAATATTTGATAAGACATGCCACTCATTCTCAGTTACAAACCATGTGAATGTATTTAGGCTTTTAAGATCCACTTGTTATCTAACACAATGTGTAGGTCATAGACTTGAGGGTGTAAGGGTATATTACAGATTTATAGCCTTGTTGAAGCCCTTGAACTTAAAAGGTGTTTGTGTAAGGCTGAGTTTAGATTGAGGACAAGCAGAGGAAGGGTGTCAACACTGAAACTCAAGTGGAGCTTTCCAGATGTTATGCAAAGGATATGAGTTAATTCCTCTGAAATCCCAGACCTGCTGTCTTTCTCATGACACAAAGCAAACCCGGTGTCAGCCAGATGCAACGTCCCATCAGGCGTGAGAACATATGGACGTTTACTTGAGATCTTTACGTTTTAATTTGTTCTACATATGAGACGCCAAAATTAGAGTTGGAGAAGCTCCATAATAGTCCTGCCTAGGCTGTATTTACAGAGCTTCACAAAAATACACGCAATGTTCTCCTAAAGTTTTTTCCCAATTTTCTTTCCACATTGCAGCTACAAATTTCTATGTACTTTAATGGGATTTTATGCATCAGACCAACAAAAGGTTGTTGATTGTGTAAAAAAAAAAAAAAAAAGATGCATGAATTTCAAACTTTTTTGCACTTTTAGCTACAAATACAGCTCGAGCTTATTGGCAAAGATCTCTATTACCATCTTACATCTAGAGACTGAAAGTTTTGCTCATTTAAAAAAAAAGAAGTTCTTGTGAAGGACCGGTCGGTGAACTTCCTTTTCAAGTCCTGCTACAGATTCTCAATTGAATTTAGGTCTAGACTTTGAGCCATTTTAACACATTAGCATGCTTTGACCCAAGTCATTCTATTGTAGCTCTACAGTAGAAGAGCTACAAGGGTTACACCATTTTGTGAGCCCTATAACAAAGAAGTTTGTTAGGGGGTCACATCCATCTTCCTATCAGCTATGAGCAGCTTTTCTGTCCCTTCTGAAGAAAAGTATCCCCAGAGCGTGAATTTGCCTCCACCATGTTTCCCAGTCATGATGAATGTAGAATAAGTTTTCCTAAACAAATTCTATTTTACATGAAAGTCAGAAGATTTTGGCTTCGCCTGACCAGAGCACTTTTTGTTCCCCACGTTTGCTGCTATGACTTGGGGAAAGCTTTCATCTCTCATCCTTCATCTTTCATTTCAGTAATGCCCTGTGTTGTGTTGTGTTGTGCTGTGTTGCTCGATTCATGCACTTTAATTAAGACTGAATGTTTTAAAACGCCGTCGGCCTCCAGCTGATCAGGAAAAGCCTTGTTAACAGCGGTGGAAGATGTCTGGGAAAAATAGACTTTGAGGTGGAAATCCGCCCTGTTCCCTGCAGTTGTCCAAACAAAGACACAGGGACGCCTTGTTGACTTTCAAGCAGTGCACCTGTAAGTCAATACATAGCAGATGTGCCTTTTGGCTTTCAGATTGTGCACACAGAAAGCTCTTACCTCATGGACAAAAATCAAATCAAGATAAAAGCAGAGAATAAAAGATTACGATCCATTATTCTTGTACCTTTAGAGGTAATATTAGTTAAAGGAGTTACCATCTTAAACTGGTCCACTGGGAAGATAAACTACTCAATCAGTTTTCTGGCATGTAAATCAATGAACAACAAAGGACATGCAGAATATACAGCTGCTTTTTAGTTTGAATGCAGCTGGTCAGTATGAGGGTTAGGAGAGTTGTAATTATGGGATGGCACCATTAAAGAATCTTATCAGGCTGGGAAAAATAACTATGAAAAGAGATAAAAATCATTGCATAATATTGTCAGTTTGCTGTTGCAATGAAATGGCATTCCTTTCACATTCTTTCACTTGAATCTAATGTTATTTCCAACAAAGACAAACATGAATTCAGCTTACCATGCTTGGGTTTTGCTTGTCCAGATTCTACTGTTTAACTCTGTATAGTATTTGTGAATCATTACAGAAGAGGAGCAAAATTAAAAACAGAGCTTTTTGTAGTCGTCAGGAGGAAGTTAGAAAAGTCCCTTGGAGTGAGCAACGGCACAATGTCAAATTTATATATCAAAAAATGGTTAGATAAAAAAATACATTAATCTAATGGATTTCCTATAGATTTTTCATTTCAAATCTCCTTAACTAGAGTTTTGAAATACACATTTTCTGCTGCAAGGAAAAACAATTTAGCACAAAATTAAGTTTTGTTAATTATATTGATGATTAATCCTTTTGGACTGTATTTTTTAAATGAATAAAGAGATAACAGTTTTCTGCCCCAGCTTTACTTGGGGTTTTTTTCCCCCACAGCTGTTTCGTTTTAAAACGACACATAAAATGCATCTCGAGTTAGATTGAAAAATCAATCTGTCAAATTCCTTTTTTATTTAGGAAGTTAGACATTGATTGTGTGTATCTAGATAGAAAAATCTGTTTTAAGATAGACGATTATTTCTCAATTTCAAGAACTATTTGGATAGGTTAAAGTATTTGCTGTGAAGTTTGGTGTTTTTATGTATATTCATTAGTAAAACCTCCCACCCTTAAATCCCCAACAAACCATTTCCCTCTCTCCTCAATTATAAAATTCATTTAACAGAAAATTCTAATACTGGAAAATTTCAGGATGTAACATCCATACAGAGTTAAGGAATTTGCATCATTGTGAACCAAGGAAAAGATTAACCTGAAGTAAAATGTTTTGAGTGGAAAACAGTGATTTAGTAAACCAACTTCAGCACATTGACCTTTGCCAACAGTCCATTTCATTCCTGTTCACTTGGCCTCTTTCCCAGAAGGGCAAACATTGCATGTCCTCCACAGCTGCAAAGTCTATTGTCCAAATTGAGTGCTGGCCCACAAGTCCAGGTTCAGCTGTTTTAGTCGTCAGGTTCAATCAGTACCATCGGCTTGCCTTTCCTGTCATGGGAAAGTGGTTGTCGCCACTTGCAAACAAGGGCGGGAAGGATACCCAGAATGCTCTTGTGCATCATACAGCTGCCAGTAAATGAGCAATGGGAAATGTTCAGCCTCCAAAAAAAAAAATAAAAATTCCCTACACACACCATCTAAAAAGAGCTCACATTCCCTGGCATCCATGCAGGATGGCTCAAAGTTTTGACCTTTAAAGGACCAATGGGGGGGGGGATAGAAAGTTTCATAAGCCTTGAGCATGTGAAAACAGCCAGCTCATTAGATAAATCTGGAAGCCAGAGAACTTCTATTTAAACATTCCCCAGCATTTGAACATCTTAGAACGCGACCCTGATTAAGACCCGATGACAAAGAGTCAGCCATTTGACAAATTCTCAAGCTTTTATTCACAAAATCCACCACAAGAGTTTCAAACAAAACCCCATGAAGGTGTCAAGATGAAGGCAACAAGATACAAAAAGCAGACTTTGGCAACAATTGTACAGAGAGCAGAACATGCCATTTCAGTTTGGGCGCATGCTCATTGAACTGAGCCGGTCATCCAGTATCATCACTCCTTCACGTACGTCCTCACAGCCACAACATCTCCCATTATGCATTTCTGTGGAGAGAATGCAGACAGGTTATCTGGAGCAAGTCTTTAGAAAGTTATGCAGAAGGCGATACCAAGGAAGAGTGAGAGAAAACAAGATTTAGTATGAACTTCTATTACTATGATTATTTTGTGTGGTAAAATTGATCTAATTTCAGCATTTAAGAAAAAAAATTGCTTGTTAAAATTCAGTTTTTTGACTTTTCACAATACTAAAAGACTAGCGGAGCCAAACCTGCTCTTAATAAAATAAAAATTACAAGATTCAGTTTTCTGCTTTGATAGACTCCAGACTTGCAAAAGGAACCGCTCAGTTCTTCCACATCGTCTAAGAATATAAAAAGCAATCCCATCTTACAACTTCAGTCATTTGACATTATTTTTCTACAACATGCAGTTTGAAGTATTAAGGCGGGTCTTCATTAGCTTTAAAAATAAATAAAAACTTACCGCCACGAGTTTGCCATCAGAGATCTCCCTTTCGATGTTCGTTTCTTTACCATCCCAACTCTGTTTCTGAATAAGCTTGCCGTTGTCCAGACTGACCACAGACTGCAGGACGGAGGAGAAGGGAAAGAGAGACACTGTTAATGAACTCCAGGGTTGGGTTTAAAAAAAAAAAAGAAAAATTAAAGAAAACGACAAAGCTGCAAGATGTGACTCCTTCCAAATCCAAATGTTGAATTCATCAAGACCCAACAAACTAACCCTTGTCTTCCGGTCATCAGCAGTCGTCTCATCGAAAGGCTCGTTAAGCTTGAATTTGACCTCGGTGGTTTTGAAGGCGCTCTGAGATTTCATACAGATCATCCCCTGATCATCCACGCTCATCACGAAGTTCGGCTTGGTTCGGTTCCCCACCTGCCGGGTGGCAAACCCCACACCTGCAGCACGGAAGAGTAAATATGAATACAATTTCGGGGGAAATTCAGCGACTTCAGTATTCATGAAGAACCTACTTTGCTTAATTTAATAAGGGGCTCACCCAGTGCCTTCATGTAGTCGTCAAAGTTCTCGCTGGAAATCATCTTCCATGTTCCCACAAACTGGTCAACCATTGTCGCAGTCTTTGGTGTGATTAGCCTCCACAACAAATCACTTTCTCTGACCAGTATGTTGAACTGGTCAGGCAGTGAGTGCTTTTAAAGGGCCAGCTCGCTTTTTTTTCTCTCTCCCGTAAACGCACGTGAAGCCAATCGCATCCCTCTATGTCACAAGTCAGCTATTTAAATAATCTAAGTCCCGCCTCCGATAATCCAAACCTTTTACTTACAATGGTTTATTAAATCTGTATTTGTACCGTTATCGGGTTTTTAAATATTTTTTTTGTTTTGTTTGTCATATGTTTGAATCTATGGCAGAAGGATCTGAATGTATAAAAAGATAAATCTTAAAAAATCCAACAGTGCAAGAATTTAATGATACAGCATGAATTCAATAACATGATTGAAGTTAATCTGAAGTGAGTTCAAACTAGAGCCAATAACGTGAGAATCTTGAAGTGAGGAATAAAACCTGCTCACTCATATTAGGCCAACACTGACTACCAGAAAACAGGTGTGGAGAAATCAAACAAACAAGATGCAGGTGATGAATGAGAGAGAGAGAGAGAGAGGCTCACATTAGGAAGCAAAAATGTGTTTCAAAAACTTAGTGGGAAGTAAAGTCACCACCAGGGGAAATGTCATTCATGTTTGCTTATTTGTACATTGCAATCTGATTGACCCGTGCCAAGGCATATTAATCTGGAGTATTAGCTGATAACTGTGAAGTCAAGGACAAACATACAAACAAATTCATCAATGGATGGACAGCTGGATGGATGAAATGACAAATGGATGAAAAGATGAACATTCATGCAAAAGAATGGCAAATATGTTAGAAATCTATTGGGAAATGGTTAACTTGATCTTGTATTTATGTCTCACATATGGTAGTTGCATTAGTTTCCCTTGGACTGCTTTTATTTTTTAGTTTAATTTCATAAAAGTCCAGCTGTGTCTAACAAAATGTTAGATTCAACTGACTGTACTTATAGCCAGCTTTGTTACTCAAAACAATTTTAACTGATTGGTTTGTCGCTTACAAAAAAGTATATTTGAGGTACTGAGTTAAAACAAAATTCACAACGAGTGTTAAACAATCCTATATAACTTACAAATGGAGTCATATTTAGCTAAACATATTGTTTTAATGTACATTTCCAAGATTACACACACATATAAATACAAGCAAATTCAAACAGGTGGTCATTTCTTGGCTCCGGCTTTGGTCTGCGGGTCCTTGTCTTTGCAGCGGGACTGAAACGCGCTCAGCATCTCAAGGCAAGTCAACCTTTCCCCCTTCATGACCAGCCTCTCTCCGTCCACTGTGGTTATAAAAAAACAGAAGACACAATGAGATGACTCAGAGGAGGCGGCACTGTGTGAGGAGTGAAACACAGGGAAAGTTAACTCTGAGCAAATGTCAAGTATCACAAAGAGACTCTGCTGACCTACGCCAAACATTTGTGTACTCTGGGGCAGAAACGTGCTGTAGCTCATGCTAATCAAACCACCAGGAACTAAATGAGGTAAAACGTGGATGAAAACAAAAGTAATGTTGATATATGAAGTGTTTGTTACTGACGGCAGATTAAGTCTTCTCAGAAACTTGGATCTATTCAGAATTTTTAATACAAGGTTTTGGACTCAGATGCAGGCATGTGAGGAAAAAAAAAAATCACAATACCCTGCAACAGACTGTATGTCTTTTTCTGACATTCATTGGATACTTAATATCAATTCAGGTACAAATAGACAAGCGAAACAGGACAAAAAAGAGCTTTCAGTAAATGTAACAAGAGCACAATTTCTCATGAGAAATAAATGAGGACATCCATAGATTTATTCACAACTACGTCGGCTACAATTACAAACGGACATAAATCTGCTGCTTCACATTACGGAAAACAATCCACAGATGAAGGTCATTTATAACCGGCAGTCCAAGGAAGTTCTCACAGAGAGCAGGCTGAAAGTTGTTGAAAAGAAGTCTCTAAAAACAATAAAATGTCACAAAATATGGAACAGAGTCTTAATGCTGTTGTTGCATGACTCTACAATGAGAGGCATGCAACAACCTCCCTTTGCTCACCTCCCTTTCTAGGGAGCTGAGCAAAGAGGAAACATTTACTCTCTACCATGAAGCACAAACTGAAGTTCACCAGACAGAATGTAGACAGAGACCAGGACTTCAGAAATATTGTTAAACTTTCCTCAGACTTTCATTTCAACCAAAGTGGGTAGGGATTCACTAGTTGGTAGGGATTAGGATGTCCTAATAACTTTTTTATTAGCTAAGAAAAATGTGTTTGTTGATTTTATAATAATGAGGACAATGGGTTTTTTGGGGGGGGTTATAAGAGCTTTGTTAACGGGATAAAATAAAGAGGTCAGGAATCAATATGTGAGCCTTTCTTCCAAAAGAACTGAACATTTCATTGGCTGTCCACACTTTTCTATGTGACTGTATTCTACAAGCAGATTTTACACCACAACTCCAATCACACAGCAATCCTCAACCCCGTTTAGAAGATGAACTACTGCAGCTCTACATCACTAGGAAGCCTTCATTGTGATCCAAAATGCTACAACGAGAGTTCTGATGCAGATCAGAAAGGATTTCTCAAATTTTAGCTTCTCTGCATTGGTTGCCCGTGAAATATATGAAATATCTCTAATTCTTCTTCTTAAATATAACATTTATTTGCTCCAGGTGTTCCCAACAGGCCAGTTTGCTTTCAGCTCTTTCTGTTAAAGGGGAGAGTTTTCTCTCCACTGTCACCACATGCTTGTTCAGGATCAAGCAATGCTGCAAAGTCAAGGTCAATGCAAAGGGCTGGACTTTGTTAGGTAGATAACTTTATAACAAATGGCATTGAATGAGCCGCTGTAACTGTATTGTATGATTGGGTTGTCTTGGAATAAACTGGTCTGATTTGAACTTAATTAAATTCTATGTTACTGAATATAAATTGTCTTTGTCTTGTTGTGAGTTGGTGCTACAATCATCTGAACTGGGCAGTTTAAACTGTTAATAAAGCTTATTAACATGTCTATGTATATTTAGACAATGTAATCATAACTTAGTCTCCTATGATGTTCCTTCTGTTGAGCAGTACAACATTACTCAACAGATCAAATCCCATTCATATTCAACTGGTACTCATTGAAAAAACAGCTAAGCTGCACATGGCCCGATTTCTTACCGTATGTTACGTCGATTACTGGCTCCGACTTATCGTGTTTCACCACAGAAATCACCTCACAGTTCATGTTGGTGGAGCGGGCCTTCTCTGAACCCACCAGAGCCAGAAACTCTCTAAAAAGACAAGCAGACTACATGTACAAATTGTTCTCACTCTGGTGCATTAAACCTTAACAGTATCAGTGTTTCCCTACCCTGGTCCTCAAGGCTCACTGCCCTGCATGTTTTAGACGTTTCCTTGCTTCAGCCCAGCTGATTTCAAATGATGACTGATTAACAGGCGTTTGTTGAACTGCAAGCAGTTGAATCAGGCACGTTAAAGCAGGGAAACCTCTAAAACATGCAGGACTGTGTGCCTTGAGGACCAGGGTTGGGAAACATCCAATGAAGTCAATCCCATAAATGACAGGGACACTGACACTGGTTCACCGCTGGCCTAAATTTTTAAACAAAAAACAATTAGAAACATTTTAGGAGGAATAATCATTAATAATAAAATCTGAATGTTTCATACTATTTCCCTTGAGAAAACCATCAGGTAATGAGACTTTTTTTTAATTACTAAGGAAGGAAAATTGAATGTGGAAAAACTATACAAGAAATCTAGACTTACTTATTATATCTAATGAAAGGACAAACTTTATCTTCATATCTTGAATTTTACAGCGGAGCAGTAAGTATTTTTGCTTTCGAGCTCTTGACTGTGAACTACCAGCGATGTGCAGGTGCATTAAACGATTAATAACAAGGACAGCTTCAGCTTTTTAACCCTTTAGAACAGCGATAGGCAAATCCTGGTTCTTGGTGGCTGGTCTTCGTTAGTATCTGCTATTTTCTCACTAACAACAACAACTCTGCCATTATTACACAAAATTTGTAAAACAACGGCATTATAATACAACAATAAAGCAGAGCGAAGGTTCCTCACCTTGTTGAGCGGACATTGGACTCGAACGGACAGAACTGAATGGTTATTTTCTTCACAGCTTTCAATAACACGGTGGTTTTACTGGTGGCCGCCATGTTTTCTGGAATGGTGACCTCCAACCTCGACAGGAAGTGCAGCTTCTAAGTTAACCCACTAGAGGGCGGCAGAGGATGGGGAATCTTGAAAAGTGAATATTTCCCACTTTGGGTCTAATAATATAATATAATATAATATAATATAATATAATATAATATAATATAATATAATATAATATAATATAATATAATATAATACAATATAACTTTTTATAAACTATAACTGCTGACTAATTTGTGTCTTATCTCCTCCTCAGGTATGATGCCATTTTTGTCTCATAGGTTATTGTTTCTTGCACAATACAATCCATATATTCACTCATGCACACTATACACCACTGATTTCACTCACTATCACAGTTCATACATGAAATTTTGATTTCTAAGTTAATTTGAATTAAATAAATCAGTGTTTTGGGGGGGGGGGTTATATGTAGTTAATTTTTCAGTGGCCTTTGAACCATAACAACAATCCCAGAAGACTGGCAGCAGTACCTGACTCGGTATTAATAGTTTGTGGCTGTAATATCTCACAGAGTTTGTAAAATTTTGCAAAGTAGTTGAAACTCAAGTTTGTTTGATTTTGTTTTTTACTTATTTCAGCTCACCTATTTTCACTGCACAAATCCAAATTCCATAAAGACAAATGTGGTTTATATCATTGATGATACTGATGATTTCAGTAGAAAGCAATTTTGTCTTCCACATACAATCAATTTAAATAAATCTGCATTTTTACAGTTCAGTTCCTGAAGAGTTTTCTCAACTCTATTATAACTCACAATTTGCAAAGTAGACACTGACAGACAGTGCATTTATTTATCTCTTAGACAACCAGCAGCTTCTTACTTAAATCCAAGCAGAAACTTGGAGCAGACCATGCTTTTGCTGTTGCTGCTCCAATTCATACATATGCAACCAGCACTAATTGAATACATACCCAGTTTAATTTAGAAAATATTCACTTAGTTTTAAAGAGAGCATTAAAAACCAGAATGAAAGGGCGGCCAATGAGGTGCAGTGCTCATAGAAGAAACAAAAGAAATGGGGAAGTTTTTTTTTTTTTTTTCTTCAAACTGTTTTCTTCTTCCATACTTACCCAGACCTATGATTTTTAAAACTTATAATTGATTTTGCATCTAGACTTTTCCATATTGCATTTGAGCTCTCTGTCGATTTTTTTTAGCATTATTTGGGCAAAAACTTGATTTAAAATACAAAATGATACTGATGGAAAAAGCAGCGTTTTGTCCCTGGTTATACGCCAAAACCCATTAAAGGAAAGCCCAGAGGCAAACCGACTGTGACTCTTTGCTGCTATCATCTCCTTTTGGCAGAAGCGAATCACATTAGAGAGCAAACAAGCAACAGAGGGGGCGAGAGAGGTCTGTCAGGAACTGAGTCAACAAAGGAGGTGATGCTCTCCAGACAGACATAGATGCACATCTCACAATCAAAAAGACACGAACAATGCACTGCCTGCAAACAGATAAAAAAAAAAGGACACATTAATTGGTTCCTTGCATGTTTGGATTTGCATTGTTGGCCTTTTGTTTTCTTTTTCTTCATATGACTACAGTAAATGTAATCTCAACCTTATCTATGACCTAAAAATGACTCTTAGATGATCATATCTTTCATTTCTCATAAATGATCTTGTTTTATGATAGATGACCCAACTTGTCTGCCCATTTAACATTGTTCACCATTGCATTTACACTTCCTGAAACTCTCCTGGCTGTTTGGGGATATTTATAGATCCTCTTGTTTTTCAGGACGTACAAGGACCAAATGTGTTATTCTCAGCTGAGCACAGCCCAGCTTTACACAATTTGTCCCCGACTTTAACACGCTTCGAGTCTCTTTCCTGAGCGGCCAGTAGTCCGAGCTGGCCTCTGACAGCCGGGGTACTCTAAATTTAGACATAAGGCTACTGAAAGGCAGAAGCATTTCCTCTACACACCCCACATGCACCACACACACATGCAAACAGCAAGCTGTTGTAGGAAATGTACTCTTTGCGCAGGCAGTAAGAAAGTGGGGGAGAGGCTGCTGAGAAACAATGAATGCACAAGGGAATGTTTGACCTGGAAGGAAAGCAACTTATTGTCTTGGTGTAGAATTTCATCCATCACAGTCTCACTCTGAGCTTAAAGATTTGCTTTTAATGGAATCAAATGAATCAAACAGTTTTCTTCTTGTGCGTGTCACTGATATTCCTGGGAGTTATTGCAAAAAAAGGTTACAACCCTCCCTTTTTGTTTTACTGTAAAATACATTAGCTTTTCCTAGTTATTCTCTCTTCGGGTTAAATCAGGAATGCATCTGCTCTGTAGACATTAATAGTCTGAACCCAGGTGTTTCATGTAGAAATACCACAACCAGAATAGGTTCTAACCCCTGGAGAGCTCTGCTGTAATGTTGCTGTTCTGCCTTTATCATCACTCAAGTGTCTGCTTCTTTTGAATCACCAGGGATTTTCTGCCAGTATGCATCCACAAAAAACTGAATTACATGTAATCTTTTTATCCTTCTCTCTAACCCTTTGTAATGTAATTTCACATGGACCTCATTAATCATAGAACGCATAAATCCATAAAAATACTGAAAAGCTACCAGGTTCCTGGAGGCAACCTCTCATGTATAAGCGATTGAAATAAAATCTGCAGAAATCCCTCCAGGTAAGCTATTTAAAAAAATAAAAAATAAAAATAAAAAAACTGTACAAAGAAAAGTTTTATGCAACCCAGCTTATGCTGGTTAATCAGGTTCAAGTTTGGGTTCAGGTTTACTTGAGTCCCAAAGGGTAAATAATGTTACAGCAAGTAAAAACTTTAAAAAAAACACACATAAAAACCAAAAATCAATCAAAGTACTAAAAATGAGGGACAATACAATGTGCCCACACAACATCAGTAGCAGTCCAGACAAGATAGGGATTGTACCAACAGTATATATTGTTGTCAGCCAACAATTACTACCAACACCATTAACATATGTGCAATAAACAAAATAGAAATCAGGCAATCAACCATCCAATCAGACACAATTCCTCCTGGCTGGTCCTGCATTTAAAAAGTGAAATTGCTGTAGGGACGAAGGAGTGTTTACCTATTACTTTTCATAGATAAAAGTTTGAGACAGAGGTCAGAAGGTTGAAATGTATACAATAAACATCTACGCAAATCAGTGCTTTTTAAAAAGTATTCCTTATCACATTTTTGCCATGTTGCAGCCATAAGGCTTTGTGTTTCTATTGGGATTTTAGATAAAAGACAAAGACAAAGTGGTGCATAATGAAAATGATGCATGGTTTTGAAAACTTTTTCAAAACTTTAAATTCGAATCTGGATTCAGCCATATTTACTATGACACCAGTTACCTTCAATAGTTATCTAATTAGCAAGTAGTTTCATACTTTCATGGTTACATAGTTTCTATAAATCTGTTCTGTGAAGGCCTCAGAGATTTGTTAGAGAGTAAACATCATCAAGACGACCAAGAAACATAGCAGACAGTTTGTGAAGAACTTTGAAACAGAGTTAAGCAGTAAAGCAAGATCTCAATTTTTAACAGTTCACAAAGTACAATCACTGTTCAACACGGGGTCATCCAAGTGAGCTGACAACTGAGCAATCACCTGAGCAGGCCAAGGGAAGTATTTATTAGAGAAACAGCTGAGAGCAGGGGCAGGGAAGCTGGCCAAAGTCAAAGGGAAGATGGATGGAGCTAAATACAGAGCAATCCTGGAAGAAAACCAGCTTAGAGGTTGCAAAACGCTTGGGGAAGGAGGTTCACCTTTCAGCAGGGCAATGACGTTAAACATACAGTAAGATCTACAGTGCAATAGATTAAAGCATTTTCAAGTGCTGCAATGTCCCAGTCAAAGTCCTGACCTAACACCAAAAGAACACGTGGCGAGATAAACAAAAAGATAATTCAAAATCCTCCTCAACCAATCTGACTTAGCTTTCAGTCTTTTTGCAAAGATAAACGTCGCTAACTTTAGATCTGTAAAGCTTGTAGAGTCATTGCGCAAAATCCTCCTGCTATGTTTTGAGCAAAAAGTGTTTGGGGTTAGGGTATTAACTCAAAGAAGAATGCAGATACATGTCATACTTTAGTAGATTTTTATCTGTAGCACAGTTGAAACCGTGCACAGCAGAGCTGCACAGCAATGTTCATGAACCCTTTATGCAGGGCACTGAAGTCATACTTTGTTATAGCTATTTATAAAACATCACTGTTTCAAAATGAAACCAAAATAAAAACTGGGCAGAAGACTCCATCACATACACTGTAACAGTTCATAAACCACAGAGGAAAACTGAAAACAAACAAAAATACCCCCACTAATCAATTCAAAACTTTGAAGAGCTGACAGTTTATACAGGTAAATAATCTTGAATTATAATCAAAACATAAATTGATAAAATCCTTAGTTGTTTTTTTTAATATAAAACTATTGCAAAACAGTGCTATTTTATTCAACCAGAACTTGAGTATATTTTCCTCTAGTCTAGATGGACATCCATAAAATGCAGATTGACCAATTAAACCATATGGTTAAATTTTTTATGTAGTGTTTTCATTAGTTGAAAGTAGAAAATCATCATAAGTAACATAAATACATCCCTTAAAACATCAGCCTGTGTGTAATTAATCTATGCATGCCCATTAGTACCTTATGTACTAACATAAATGAACATTTAATACTTTTCTGACTCTATTACTGTATAATCCCATAACTTTTAATATAACATGTAAAGTCTTTATTGGCACAAATGCCATATTGATTTGGGGCTTTTAGTTATTTTGAAACATTCTTTTTGGCGCAAATTAATTAATAGTGCAACCAACAGTTACAATCATTTTTAAAAATAAGAATTTGATGCAATGATTGGATTTTTTTTATTGACACAAAGTCTGCTTTGTTGTGGAGAATTAGTTTTCTCTAATATCCAGTTTTATGTTTTTCTTGCCAATCTTTGCACAAATTCTGCGAAACTCTGTGTGTGCCAGAAATCTTTAATTTAAATGTTAACTTTGCTGTCTTCAAAAGGGCCCAACCGAGGACTGGGTTTACAAATTAACCCTTCGCTATAAAACCTACGTACAAAACAACGGTTTTTAATATGTAGCATTGTTTAATATGCTGTTCTTGGTTAAATAAATTTGATGTGAACTGAATCGAATTGGATTGGGACTGGGAGGCAAAAACCCAACTAAAATTCATAGCAAAATTTGTCTGAGCGCCTCATCGATGCTACTACATTTCCCATGACTCTTTGCGCTTCAGCTTTTCGCCGCTCCTCCTCCCACCGGCGTTCCAGGCTGCAGCCTCTACAGCTGGCGGAGCGACCGCCGCACAGCGCGGCAGGCTGGACTGAACTGAGAAGCACCGCGTCTCCATCGTCTTCCTGAAATGCGCTCGGGCTGCGCAACGAGACACATCTCTACCTGTGGCCTTCACAAACACAGAAACCCCGCTTCTGTTCCTCTGCTCCTCCAAACGTAGCGCCAGGGGGCGGGAGGCTTTGAACCGACAGCTTACTGAAGGAACCCGGCTACTTTGGACTCAGGCAGCCGCTGAACGCTCCTCGCTCCTCGGTCCCTGGGTAAGCGCTCCTCTCCAAGCCTTCGCATATGAGTGTGTAAAAGTTGTAATTAGTAAAGGGTCGGGGAATGGAGGGTTTCATATATTTGTGAGGGGTTCTGGAAAAGTTGAGCTGCAGCCAGACAGGGAGGGAGCGGCGCGGTGAAGTGACTGCGGCAGCCTCGGTGGTCGCGTTGAAAGCAGAATTAGAGAAATGGTGAGAGGAGAAACTTGTTGCCATCTGGCCATACATTTAAGTGTTAACAAGTAGCACCAGGGATCTGTATGAGGCTTCTTGTTAATTGTCAGAAATCAGAGGTGCTGTTGCTAATAAACTTCTTCTATGCTTTTAATTCGTCATTTAAGGTTATGTCAGCTGTGTAGGGCTCATTTTTGCAGAACAAACATGGGAAGCTGTCACATTTCTAATTTAATCCTCAATAGGGTAGGTGCTTGCTTAAAGATGCAAATCAACTTCCCTCATTCTTTTCGACTTTGTCTTGTTGTTACAGCTTTGCACACATGCACATAGAAAACACCGATGTGTGTGAGTGCTTGTCTATTTAGCATCATTTCCTCCGAAGATAAAACTATTCCATTATGTAATACATTTTTCAAATAATATCAAAATCCCGCCCCAGAATTTCATTTTCATAGCCATCCATTTGACAATTTGTAACCTCAAATCATAAATAAATAAATAAATAAATAAATAAATAAGAAGTAATTTTTGATATTATGAAACACAAAGCTAGTACCTTTTTAGTGGTTGAAATAAATGACAACTTTTAACAGTCAATTAATTTGTAATAGTTTACCCAAAAAGAACTCTTTCATATCCAGAATGTGTTCTTAACATTAAAACAATGAGAGAAAAAAAATCCTTCCTTGAAACAAATCAACCAGCTTACATTGTTTCTCCTAGTAAAACATTAAAGGTAAATCCTGTAAGTCAGGTATAAAATATTAACCTCTGTTGAATAAGTTTAGTCAAATAATTTGATTCTGGTACATCTGAATAAATTAGTTTCTTCAAAAAAATATTCCAGTATTGCAATTAAGAGTTAAATGTGTTACATAGACTTGTTATTCCGAGTAATATTTCAAGCTATAATTTCTGTTATGATTATAGTTACAGTTAATACAACCAAAATGCAAGTTCTCAGACAATTATAATACTGGACAAGAATATTGTGAAACTATTGAAAAGTAGTTCCATGTGTTGTATAGCACTTATTCTTTGGTGGGGCTTCTTTTGCCTGATTTTCTGCTTCAGTGCAGCGTAATCAGCCTTTCATTCTGGTGAGGTGTTCAAGAAGCCCGGGTTGCTTAAAAGGCAGTGTTCATGTCTTGCTTCGTTGGGTTTGCTGTTTCGCATCTTCCTCTTTACAACACCACATAAATTATCTGAGGGTGTTTGATCAGGAGAGCCTGGTGACATATCAATCACAGTGATACCATGGATTAAAGAAGACATTGGTCCTTTTTGGCAGCATGGACTAGGTGCATGCTGTAAATAAAATCAGCATCTCGAGAAAAGTTTTCTTTCTTTCTGTCTTTCTTTGTTTGTTCGTTTCTGTCTTTTATTCAAGAGGAACAACAAATGATTCATGCATAAATGTATTGATTAAAAGCAAAAAAGACCAACGCATTATTCACTTTACATAAAATAAAGTACTCAAGATAAAACCCAATTGGATTTTTTTTACCAGAGTTTTTTCTTCCACTCAGTTTTCCAACACTTCTCTTAGATACAACCCACTTTGAACAGCAAACCTTTTGTGGCTCACCCTCCTGGTAATAATCTCTTGATTATGTAGGTCATAATGTGTCCACAACGTCACATTTTATGTAAAATATGTATTTTCATTGGTCCCTTGTAATATTCTAACATTTTTAGTATTTAACTAAATACAAGTCACAATCACCTAAAACTGACAAAAACCTTTAAAATACATCACTCTTAAAGTTAAATTGTAAGTAAATGTCACAGTTTGGGGGGCTAAAACTGAACTACCAGATTATTTAGTTGATTTTAGAAAATTCTTCCTCTCTTTAGATAAATCCAAAAGGGTTTTTGCCATGCAAAGTTTCTCATTTAAAACTAAATTTTTGAAAGGATGAAGCAGTGAACAGCGTGAACACCAGTCCCGTGCACAAACAGCAGCTGTTGAGTCACTGATAGTAAGATGCGTCTGTATAAGCTGACTTTTATAAACATCCTAATTCACTCACGATGACATGAGTGACCTCTTTTCCTCCACCTGATGTTGAAGCTGTCAGGCATGCCTGCATGGCCAAACACACCTGACTGTACTGCATCCTGTACGGTATGCAGATGAGAAACGCACTCAATTCAACAACAAATCCACCCTTCTGCTCACCTGCCAAATAAACCCCCCTTTTTTCACACTCTGGCGGTTTTCATTTATCTTATTCTCACATGCTGGCACGCACACATAGACACGCAAACAGAGCCAACAGAAGCCCCCTCCTTCAGCTCCCGTTGTTGAATATGCTGGCAGATAGTCTGGCTGTCACACAAGTTGACATTCACTTCAGCAAACACAATTTGCACTTTGTTTTAGCTTCCCTTTGCATTCACAGCACTTCCTTGTGTGATATGCTAAACATTAATGACGTCTCCTCTTTCTGGTGGCATCTTTTGATAAAAACATGGTAAATGAATAACAATTTCTCTCTGGAAGCGGGTTAGATCATTGTCTTTACATAAATGCACTTTTTTTTTTTTTTAAACCACTGATTGACAGCAGCAATAAATGCCTTTCGGTATTTAAAACCCAGATTGAAGTCGAAGGATTTAGATGAAAGTATCTCAAGAGGCTCAATCCAGTATTATTGTGCTACTATGTGTGCATTGTACAGAAGTGACAGGGAGGCTTTTGCAGCTTAAAACGCACACATGTCAGAAGGGTCAGCGCGGGAAATCTGCGCATCGCTAAATCCCCGTCACCCTGTAAGCAACTGACTGCGTGACGGCGAATGGCAAATGCTTTGTGACAGTTTTAACTCGCCGGTATTCATAGCGGACTGCTAATCCGGGAATTTGGATGGCGATCAGGGTGGGTGTTTGCAGCTGTTGTACAAAAGGTGGGAGATAAGTTAGAAGCAAATGAGGACAAGGGTGGGCTACTAAACTGTGTTTATTACAAGAGGAAAGACCATTGAAACGAACACCCAGGTTAAAAGTCCTACTGTTGGATTAAATCTTATTAATAGATAATATACAGTACAAATAGGGCAAGCCAATAAATTGATTCTAATGATTATTTGAGGATTTAATTTTGTAGAAAATCTGGATTTTTTTTTGTCACCAATGAACTCCTTGGGTTTCTGTAGTTCAGAGTGATGTCAGCCTGTCTTCTGCATTTATGTCAGCTCACAGAAGGAATGATGGAAAATATTTTCCAAAAATGGCTTTTATTTCAATGTTTTGTAATTTCTTTTTGTATAAACAAAATTAAATTATGCAAATGTTTGTATCTTTAGCCTTTAAAACCCTGTTATGTGTTTTCAAAGTGTTCTCATGTAACATCCACATACATTTCTGCGCTCATTAAAATGTCTCTGCTGGATCTGGAGCGTCCCTGTTCTGAAAAGGATAAATTATAATCACTCCATCTCTGACTGCTTGGCGGGCGGCGCTTCATCACTGGCTGTCGAGATGTCGTTTAGCAGACTACACACATTTCACAGTCACTTAGGCTTTAACAAGCAGGAACACCATCCCCATCATTTGAAGGCAAACAGTGGAGCCGTGGCCCCAGATTTTACAATTACGCTGCATGCCCTGTTTGACACTCCTGTCCATTGGAGGCTCGTACACCTGGGGGAATTAAAGCGAAGATTGAGTCTGGAGGAGGGCGCGTTTCTCTGACTAGCAATGAGCGTTTGTTAAATGTCCAGCTTCCTGTGCACTGAGCAGAATTCAATCATCAAAACATAAAAGAAAACCACAGTAAATGGTCTGGGATAGAATAAACTGCGGAGGTAATTATTTTTCTTTATTAGTAAGCATTTCCTGGAGGTTTTATTTATTTATTTTTTGGTCAACAGATTCATCCTCTCTCCTCATGTAAGCAGTTTCTTTGAAACTACACAAAATAAATAGGAAACCTCTGAGTTAGTATGAGTGTTTTTACTCTTGACACTTTGTGAAATGTGGCCTATTTAAAGTATGTGTGTGGCTGGTAAGAGAACAAAACATTTGCAGTTAGAGACACTTGTGCAGCTTCTGGTTGTTTAGCAAGGAGCACACTGTGGTTTGACGGATCTCTCTTTGGTAAAGACGCAACAGTTGGTGCTGCTGGGTGATCTCAAAGAAGGTTTTTGCCGGCCATTACTTTGCTTATCACACTGCTAAAGCAACATAATGAGTAAAGCTGCAGCTTCTCTGCGGGGAAAAAACTTTTACTTTGTCTAGAATAACATTCTTATCACTTCGAGTAGAAAGAAATGCAACATTACTGTAAATCTATGAGCTCTTTGTTTAAATTTGCTGTGTGTGTTGTGAATGCTGGCTGCTTTACTCCCTCATGCTGTGTTGATGAGTTGCTTCCCTGCTCTGAGGTCCTCCTTGGAAACACAGACATCCCTGCTACAGGGAGAATCACATGTTAGGAGAGTTATTTGTTGTGGCGTAATGAGGTTGAGCTGTGGTGGCTTTCTGGTTGTCGTAGAACCAAGTGGTTCTCTGTTGAGAGCAACTATATTTGACTCTGTTACCAAACCCTGATGGAGTGAAGGAAACTAATATGTTGGCATCATCGGTGATCCAATCCAGTATTTGCCTAAAATGGTCCCGAAGTAAAAGCCAGATATCCATTGATAAAGTTTGTTTTATTCTATTCTTTTGATGCAACTAGTTTATCCACATGAACAAAAAAAGAAGAGTTTTGAGTCAGAGTTGGTCATCATTAGTTGTTTCTTTTTTTTATCTTGAAACTTAGAAATTCAGACTTATTAGTGCAGAATGAAATTAATGAAACATTGCATGGAACTCAACAGTAAGAGCTGATATGCATCCACAAGGAAACTGTGCTTCGGGAGACCAAAAAGTTATTTTTTTAGCAAATGGGTTCTAGAGTATAAAAATGTGACTTTTTAAAATGGAGACTCTTCCGATCAGATGCAGAACCATTACTAACATCATTTTTGGATAAAATATTAGGCTGTACCTTTTATGGTTCATATACTATTGTTCTGTGTGTGTCTGCCCATCAGATTTTCACCCTTGAATTTGCAGCTAAATATGCTGCACAAAAGCATAATGTACATGATGGCTTCATAAAATGCATGTAAGCAAATGTTTCATGGATTTCAGTAGATCTTGGTTTGATTGTCCAGATGATGTTAAGCTTCTTTTAAACCTACAGGAAAATCCTTTCTGAGGACAGTCTGCCTGTTCGGTTTGGCCTTCTTTGGATATATTTCAGAGTAGAGAGGCAGAGAATACGGCAAATAAAGCTGGTGTTAAGAGAATTAATAACTAAGGATAGGTCTTAGTGCAGCGAGATTCATTACTTTACAGAGTAGGGACAAAGAGCTTCAGCAGACATCAGGAAGGTTAACTGGATTACAGTAAGGTCATTATTTCATGCTCTTAAAGCTTAATCTGTTAGGGATTTGTAAATCTTAGCCATCAGACTTAAGTATAACTATTTATAATTGTAAAATGAACACAGTCATTTATTGCAGCACTAACAGAGCTCAGTATGCTATCTTTTAAGGAAAGGTAAAGAAAATGTCACAGTCACATAAATCTGACTTGGTTTCACTAAAGTGGTGAGATCTCCGGCTCGAATTTCGTCACTGAATGAAGCTGCTTTTCAGAACTTCTCACCAGGTTTTTACACCCAAAATGGACTCATGCAAAATGGACTCCCCTTGTGTAAGCTTGTTCAGAAGTAAACGTCAAGCTCTTCACAATGAATCCTTTCTCCTAAAACTTATTCAAAACAGCCAGAAAACCAAATGAGGGAAATGTTAGCTTTATATTCTAGAAAGTTAAAAAAGCCATTTAACAGCAGCAGCTTTTCTAAAATAAATTTAGCAGCTCTGCAGTTAAATTCTGATAAGATCATGCTTATGTTGTAATTAATAGCCTTGTAAATCCAGCTGAGGAAATGGGCAAGAGCTGGAGCAGAACAGTTGCACTTTATTGCATTTTGTAAACATTAAACGTATGCAAAAAATTCATTGTGATGTGGCCACCATCCAGAAGAGGGCCGCTTTCACAGTTGATGGTCTGGTAGACTCAGTTTGATTGGGGACTAAAATCACAGCATTTGTTACATTTTCAGCTGGTGTGGCTCACTTTCACACTGCACTCAAAGAAAGCCCTTTGAGTGCAGAATCAAATTGAGACTTTTAGTTTTTTAATTCCAAATTTTGTTTCATATACACACAAATTGTTCTACCTCGGAACTGAATGTGGCAATTATAAAATACACTTTGTCTTTGGGGAGTTCCCATCACATTTGCTCCAAATCATTGGTATATACAGTATATATAATTGCTTCTAGTTTAGGTTTTTGCTGTAGGCCATTTCAGATGGATTGTGGTAATTGTTTATTCTAAGCTCAAAAGTGCAGCTATACTTCTTCACCTCTTATTTAAATCTATAATTTTGTTATATAAAGTCTCCAATTCCAGATTGAGAACTAATTTGGTGCTGGTGAAGGAAGAAGCATAAATCTTCTAGTGTAGCACTCCAAAAAAATTAGAGTTTTCTGTGGTAATTTAGTACTTTTGTCCACAGCTTTTAAAGTTTAGAAGCTTCTGAAAGGAAAAGGAGACAGATTCAGTCATACTGCAATAAAAACACAGAACTATAGTTAAACGCAATAAATGAGGGAAAGAAAAATGAGGCAATAATTTTTGGGGAAAAAACCCAGATATTGATCTGCAGCGTCCGAGTTGGGTTATCTTTGCTTCTTCTCTTTTGCTCCTCAAAAGCAGTAAACTTCATGAAATTGATTTTTAATTTGCTTCTCTCATTCTAAAGGGAATTTTTCTGTTTTGTTTTGTTTTGTTTTTGTTAGTCCTGTCTATTGTTGTCTCTAGAGCATCAGTTGCTCTAGTTTTACAAAAAAGTCAACAAATCAAATAGCAGTGGATGGGTGTTTGTTTGACTCTTTCATTCTTGCTTGCTTCAGGAAATCCTTTCAACTGCAAATGTAAAGCAGGGAAATTACCTAATGTTGAGCTGAGTCAAAAATAATATAGTTAATCAGTGACAGGGCAAACGATTAAATCGTTCTCTAAATATGGAAAAATCAATAAAACATTTGATCTAAATGCCTGACTTGGTAAAGTTTATAAGGTTTTAGCATTAACTGCACCAGTTAGGTTTTGCTCTTTCATAAATCAAATCTGAAGCACTTTGTAAGTTTATCACATTGTTTTAATCTCCTACCTATTTGTGTGGTTAAAATACTGTTCCTGCATTTCTGAAATCTTTTTGCTGAGTTTCCAGGGGAAATGTGAGAGTGATAGATTGGGATTTTTCAAGAGGAAAGAGAAGCTTGACACTCCCCTCCCACACCTGTTGCTGTGCACTGCTACTCAGCTGATACAGGGGCCTGCATGGTGTACAGAAAAGGACCTGTGACTTGCTATTATTCTGTATTGAGAAAATAATGGGGCGACTTCTTGTTTGCGGCCAATAGGCAGTTTGTGTTGTGAAAACAACTAAATGCTAGAGGTCACCTTAGGCTAACAAACACAAGGACAGTTGAACGCACAAACAGCTTATTGAAATCTTAATGGACAGATGGATTCAGTTTGAACTGATCATCTGTGGTGAGAAATAGTCATTTTGCTATGAAGTCTTTCTTGGAGAACCAGGCTGAAGGCAAGCTGAGTTTGCCTTCAGTTTTCGCGGCAAACTGAAGGCTCCCACTTACACATTCTGTGAGCCGCATAGACGGCTGCGGTTTCTTAATCAAGTGTACCGATTGCCAACATTTCTTGTGACAAATTCCTTAATTTCCCACAATCCAAATGGATACTATATTAGGTTTGATGAGCTGGTTAGGCGCCTCATTTCTTCTTCATCAGGGCAGCCGCTGCATAACTGTTACAGCGACACAAAGTGGCATCTGTGTGTCTGTGCGACTGGTTGCGCCGACTCTAAACCTCTTTAATTCCGTGTCACAGACTAAACAGTTAAAAATATGAACACTGTTTACTGCTTGAGTGGCAATGAAAACTAACATTTGTGCGGATATCTGCTTTGAGTCTATTTTAAGTCTACCTCAAGTACACACGGGTCTCTGCAGAGTGAAGTACGCCCAAGTATGTGGGAGACTTAAGATGTCAACTTAGCAAATGAGTTCTGCTTTAATTAGAACCCAAAAGGTCTGTAGTCATGACTGTAACCTCTCTGATATTTAAGCTTCTTAAAATTTTTAGGTCAAAAAGTTCTAAAATGTATTTATTTATTTTATGCATTTATGGAGTTTTTGTTTCAAAAGGAAGCCAACAAAAATTGCTTGAGGGTAACAGCAGAACAAAGAAACAATTCACAACTTTTTCATTTCACGAGGTGTTTCTCTAATATTGAACACATTCCTTACGTGTTTTAGAAAAAGCAAGTAGTACCAACCTTTTAAGCTAAACCTATTATGTCAGCTTGTCAACCTCTGGAGCGCAACGTGTTGGATGTGTACAAACACCCAGCGATGAAGTGGAACTTGTTCTTCCTGATGTACTGTGGTTGGAATCCTGCCTGGTCATGCCCAGAGATACATTACCAGTCAAAATACAAACAAAACATAGCAGAAAACATGCAATCACATACCAAAAACACAAGTGCTTCAAATAAATAAACCTACACAGGTAAATTATAGCATTTTGAACACGCACTGCAGGTGGTTCTTAGCAGCTTCCTCTGAATATTTGGGTTTGCATAATTCCAGTTTGACTCTGTGCTGTGAAGCAGCAAAGAATACTTCCCTTAGTGCTGCATAGAGGAAGATCGACATAATTACTGTATGTAGAACAACTGAACATTTTGAAAACAATTCACTAAACTCTGCTACAAGGAAGCTTTGGAGGGAAATCTGAGTTCCTCTTTCTAGAAATTGTACTTAGCAGAATTTATGTTGTAAAATGTGACTAGTAGATGGTTATGACTTGCATAATATGTTACTGTGAATGGTCATTTACCATGCAAGGTTATTTATTATATGTGTCTAAAGCTTAACTAGAAAGCGCGATTCCCTCAGTTATCAATGTAGGTGACAAATCTATCACTATGACAACACTAACTTTCTCTCATATGGTGTTTGTGCGATTTAAGCTTCAAAACAGACTTTTGAAGCTTAACTCAAAAGTCTGTGATAAGGAAACTTGATCTTTCCTTACTTATTTGTTCATAATCTCATTTTATTTACACCAAACTGGTTTCTGATGTCGGGAAGATGGAACATCACGCTGTCGCCAACTGACACTGAGCTATGCCAACAATCTCTAGTTTTAACAGCAGATATCTGACTCTGAGATTTCTGTCAGTGTACAAAGTTATTGAATGTCACAAAGTTTTACAGAAAACTGTAAAGTAAGAACAGTGCGAAAGAGAAACTGATGCTAATGTAAAAAGATATCTAAACAAGAATGCAGAGATGTGAGGAAAAAAACTTCAATTAAATTGAACAAAAGAACAATTACAAACTTTTTTCTTTCCATTTATTCAAAAAGAAGAATACCATTAACATCACTCACACATGAAGAGATAGTGTGCATTTAAATAATATAAAATAAAAAATTGTAAAGTTAATGTAAAGTTGTGACATAAAAACAACAGTTTGCACTGTGTAACTACTGAGTTGCCACATATATCTAGTCATTTTCAAGTTATTTACAACAGGTAATTAAGGTATCAAAAGGTGTCTGATAAAGGACTTTCACTGGAAAGCATATTCTAAATGATTGAACATGACTAGAAAAAATATCCTTTTAGTTTTCTTGTCCTCCTATATTTTTTGCCTTTTATTATTTTCACGTTTTTTGAATAGGAAAATATATAATTTACGTCTTTTTGCAAAATATAATGTGGAAAGACTATGAAAGAGCAATAAAAGGTTTCTTGATTTTCATAGTTTAAATTGACGGTGTGAGGGTGATTTTATTTTTTCTGTAGGGTTTTAGTAAATGCCCTAAACTGCCTGAACGCTCTTTACATTTATTGAAGTGTTTGTAATGTCAAGCTACCTTAGCTTCCTTTTTTTTTTAAGCAGGGCTACCTGAAGATATGTTTACTTCTTCGTCGTCAAGTCAAGCAGTATGTGCAGGACAGGGTGGAGAACCCACAACATCCTCTGTGTAACAAGTCAAATGGAAGATGTGATTCTTACACTGTCATGTTTAACACTTTAAATAGCTGGGATGTGCTTGATGTGTCACATGTGTGACCAAAATATAAACAAGTGATGACTAAATGTTTAGTTGAATAAAGAGGAGTGGGGATGGAGGAGTGAAACCAGGGGGGACGATGCATAGACAATTGCCTGGAGTGTCCTTGCCGCCGTCATGCAAAGAGTTGCTGATGCAGCAGTTGTACTTGCAGTTGTACTCTGCTGGGGTTAGATGCTATAATGTCATCCGAGGGATGGATCCTCATTTTAAACACTGCCGGGAGGACAGATACACACATTTCCCTTCATGTATTTAAAGCACAGGCGTGTACTCACAGGTCCGCTTGTAAACTTTTTGCACTTTCAAGCCTCGTCTGTATGCTCTACAAAATGGCTTGTTATGTTTTTGGAAAGAAGTTCAGTTTCTTGTTGATTCATTGTCTCTTTGACCCCAAGTTGGACTACACTCTGGGTTGTTCTGTGTATGCAAGTTGGTCTTTATCAATATCTGTAGTTCTATGTTTCAGCAAACATTTTGGTCTGATAAAAACAGTAAACAATTAACACATGTTTCATGTATTAATTGTTTTTTAAAGCAAGGGGAATGTTTAATTCTCAGCATAAAACTATGATCCTCAGTTTTATGCTTTTGTATATAGAAATGTGAACTGATCTGCAAATGACTTCAAGAGGAAGAATTTAGGGCGAAGTCATTCATGCTTGTGACTTTAAACCTGCAACTGATCTGACTTTTAGAACATATTTACAAGTCTACCTCTGTTAATTTTGAAGAAGTTTTGTTTTGGTGAGGCTTTTTAAGTTTTATTGTCTTGAGAATTTGCCTGGTGCAATCTACTGCTGCTCTAGCCTGCAAACTTCAAGTTTTAATACGTTGGAGACACTTTTTGAAATACAAATATTTATTGTTAAAAGTCCAAGAAATCCACCTTCCTTCACATTCTGATTTTTAGTTTGAGTCTTCACCATGTTCAGATGCATAAATGGATTCAGCTGCTGTCATTTGTTTGATTGATTTACTATTTTGTTAATCAGCATTTATATGTACCTAATAAATTGGCCAGTGAGTAAATTGGCCAATATAATTTCACACAATCAGATTCCAGTCAGATAAATTTCAATCCATTTGTGAACCTGTTTATCTGCTTGTAAATATGGTGTGCAGATCAACAAAAGATATAGTGAAATATTTCATCATCGGCTTCATGTGATGCTCTGGTTTTTATTTATATGGGCCTTTAATCAAAGCCCAGCATGACTGCATGTCAGTGAGTCCATCTGTGTTGGATACAGCCTCCAGTCATGGTGGTTGCTGCTTAGTTTCTGTGGTGAGCATCATGTGCTTGGAGAGAAATAACATTTCTGTTCATGGACAGTTTATATCTGAGCTGAAACAGGGTTATCTGGAGCTTTTGGAGGAGATGATACTCAAAGGCGAGGCTGTTTATTGGTTCTCTGCTCTCTCTCTCAAAAAAAAAAATCATGCTTATTATTCCACATAAACTGCACGTAGCCATACATGCAAGTGAAGGTGTTGTAAAGATTTTCTGTGCTTCAGTTTGGTTGTTTCCTCCCTTTATGTGTTATCAGATGATGGATGGAGAGGCAGATGATTGGTTGTCATCCATCATAAAGAGCCTCCGGCTGGCTGACACCATTTTCCACCTTCTCTCTGTATTTCTCATTTTCTTTCCTCCTCTGAGATTCTGTTTGACCCTTTTTTCTTTCCAATTTACCTTTTCGTTTTCACCACTTCCACCTGGCCTTCCTCTCCCTTTCCCCCCTGCCGTTTGTTATGCGTGTTTCACATTTTTCTCTCAGTTTGTCCACTTTCTATTCCTCTTTTACCATTTGTCACATGTTTCTCAAAGTATACCCTTCCCCTTTGCCACCCCACTGTTTATAACTTTTAAAGAAATGTCTGCTATTCAAAGAGAAGTTTGTCCTGCTTGCAATTAAACCGTACCTCCCTCTTCCCTTTTCCCAACCAGGCTCACAATAGGGAACGCCCCTGTTATCTTGTCGGGTACCAGCATATTAATTTAAGCCAAAGGCAAACAAGATGTGGATACGTGCTCTACTGTGTCCTTGCTCCGATAAAGCACACGCAGGCTGGTTTTATACAGAGTCCACCTCTTCAGGCTGCTTTTTTCCTCTGCAGTTTGAGTTCAATATGCTGATTGCGGCACAAGAAGGTCAAGAACAGATAAGCCAGAAAGCAGAAGTGAGAACTGCGGGAAGGGAAAGACAGAGCTTTTCTGGCCCCTTATGGACATTTCTGTCGTTAGCTAAACCTACGTCTTACTGTACATGCTTATTCAGGAGAGATCTAACTTGCTAAACAGTAGGCCATCTCTGTTGTACAGCTTATCAATCAGCTTATACAAGCTCTTGAATATTAGCTTAATTCAACCACATATGAACAAATATGCAAAATGTAGATGTCAATACAGTACTTTAAAGTTTATCTTGATCTGTCTGAAGATTTTCAGTCAGGATGGAACTTTAAATCAAACATTTCATTAGTTTTCATTCATTGTTTTCCACATTTCCAGGTTTACTCTGGATCATTGTGATGTGATTTCATTAAAATAATAGCTGACACAGAGATGGCTTCACATTTGCTACAAAATAATTTGACATAGAGAGATATTTCTATTTTTATGAATAACCCAGTCATATGTTTGCACACCCTTCAACTAACACTTGGTTATGGCTACTTTTTATTTAATTACAGCATTCCTTACATTTACCTGGCAAAGTTTGAAGAATCTGGATGACAACAGTCTCCATAGACTGTGAGGATATTGCTTGTTCGCAGTCCTTTTCAGGTGATACAAATGTTCTGTCTGTATTTTGTCTTGACTCTTAGGCCACACCAAAACTTGAATTTTATTCCAAAAATAATTGGTCAATGTGGATACTTGCCTGGAATCGCTGCTAAGATCTGATGAAAAAGGATCTTGAGGCAGCTAAGAGGAGGACAATATACCGAAAAATGAGGTGCAGAAAATTCTGGTGAGTTTTTGTTTCTGCTCTACGTGAGACACATTTGTACAACCTGCAAATGTCTAAATAAAGGAGTAGGGCTCCAACGTAGAAGTCTTTTATTGTGTGTCATGGTGATGAAACCAAACCTGAATTATTGGGCCAAATTTCAAACGTATTTGGCACAAGATAAAAACTGCACATTAACAAACATTCACCATTCAGTGCTGGCAGCATCGTGGTTTGAGATTACTTTTCTCCAGGTGGAACTGGTGTTGTTAATGAAGATGAGTGAAATTAACATGTCTTTTTAGGAATAATAAAAAAAAACATCTTCCAACAAGGCGGCCTTTTGGGGCTGGATTTACAGTGAGGATGAAAGTTGAGGCAGAGCAAGGTGGAAACAGCAAAGTTTATTCCTCCAGAACACAGCATCAAGAACAATACCACAGGTGAAACTGCAACCTTAAATAGTCACAGCTGTGAAGGACCAAATCACCTTTTAAATCACCATTATCAAACCCCACAAACACTTCCCCCTCCCACTTTTCCATGGCCTCTCCTGGGACCTAGAAATGGTGTCTGGACCCAGCAATTGTCCAAACATGGACATGGTCCTGGATAGGACACAGAAAAGACAACCACTCCATCTTAACACCTCCACACTTTACAGATTATGCACAAACATTTGCTCAAGTTTTACCCACCAGTAGCTCCTTGCTCTAAGTAACAATTGTCCTCCCTTCACAGGGATAAATATGCTTAAAACGTCTTGTGTGCAAATTGTTATTGATGTGCAAATCTATGCTTAAAGTGCAGTGCTAAATAAAGTGCTTTTTAATAAAGTGCTCCCAAAGTGCTATACAGTGACTTAAGTAAAAATAGTTCCAGTAATGAAGATCTTTTCATTACATGTCTACTTTTAGTCTCATTGCTGTTTCATATTTTCTCTTGGCTGTACCATGGTGTACTTGTAATGTGGTCAAATATATATTTTTTATCCTTCTCTTGATACGTTTGCATATAAAAATTCTTAATCTTTTTTGGGGGAAAAAAACGTAAAAAATGTAGCTGTACTTTAAACTGTTGAGGTGTTTTCATGTCTTCTTCATCATTGCTTTGGTGAATGTGGATAGCTTATTACATTACATTACATTATTACATTGTCATCGCACTCATTCAGAATAGTGAAATAAAAAACATATTTGAAACATATTTGAACATCAACAGTAACTAATAAGTTGACTAACAAGTCTTGAACACTGTTAGCTTTAACATCTGCCTCCGATCTTTGCATTTTAAGCACATAGGCAACAACAAACAAGCAAGTTTTCATTTTGCCTCCACTGCATGACTGCTTTAAGAAATTTACTTCTGCAAATAAATTCTTTATTTTTTTTTTTTAAGTCTTGATATTTTCTGGAGCCTTTTTGCCAATTAGTTTTGTTGTTAGTTTGGTCTGGTTAATGGACCTCAGGGCGACCTCAGAGAGCATTGTGTCTATACAAGCGTGTGTGTGCTAGGATGAGAATGGAAAGCAGTGATAAATGGGGGGGATTGCAAATATGAAATGGATGCAATTAAAGACATTATGCCTTCATGTAATGTGATTTTCATTCCATAAAGATGTCCTTTATTGGTATTTTTGTGTTATTCAAGGAATTTACTCCGTCTTCCTCTACTCTTCCTGCTCACTGGTCCTTCCTTCCTTCCTCGGTCTCTGTCATGGCTGATCTGTTTGAATAGACTTCTTGTGTTTATTTTCTGGCTGCTGCTAAATCTGCTTCTTTATGCAAGAGAAGAAGATGGCGGTGGGAAAACATAAAGGAAAAAGAAAAAATCCACAGACATAATGTGACAGTCATGGAGTTAGGTCTGAATGAGCGAGTAAATAGATTTTGATAAAAGCTATTTAAGCCAAGCGAAAGTGCAAGGAGCTTATTGTTGAGACAAACTGAGGAGACTTTCTCCTCCTGAACACTCAGTTCCTGATGTTTTTCCTTAGATTCTTTGTTGAAACGTTAAAGGATTCAGAAACTTCACTTGCTTAACAACTGTTTGCAGTCTGTTCACTTGGTTCACCAGTATACACTTGTGTTATTTGAACCTCCTAATTAGTTTTTTCCATGTTAGTGTTTCTGCTGAAAGCTTCCTATCATGGCACACGTGTGTCTTTAAATGGACCACCTGACTTTCTTCTTGGTTTGAAGTTTTGGCCCCATGACATCCAACAGAGAAGTGGTTGGGGTATATTCTAATAGATTTCATTGGAGAACCACAAAAACCGTGACCCCAAGCGAATTGTTTACTGCTGTTCTTGCTTGCCCTCACATCAGCCCTTTGTCAACATCTCAGCATCATCTCTGAGTCGCCTCCATTCACAACTGGTATGCGTCACACAACCAGCAGCAAAATGGAAAATGGCCTCAACTGGTACTGGAGCTTTTCCAGTCATACCGACCATTTAAAGGGTTTTGCACTAAGACATATAATTCACCCCGTAACACAGTAAGCAAACCCACAGTTTTGTAAATGCATCATAATTTCTCTGTAGTTGAGCCACAGCAATCTCTAAACAGTTCATCACTGTGTTAGATTAGAGGTAAACCATCAAAACGCTGGATATGGTGCCAGTTTGTTAGGTCTCTAAGATGCTTTTTTTTATACGTTTCCCTTGACTGGATATAAATGTTTGTTTTAGTTCAAACAGACATTTACTAATCCCAGAGGGAAATTAAATAGTGTTATAATTCACATTATTCAAGTTTCTCCAAAGAGTTGTTATAGATTCTGGTGGCTGTGGACAGAAAGGTTCTCCTGTAGCAGTCTGTATTACAGTGAATCTAAAGAAGCCTCTGACTGAGGACATTCTGTTGTAGTAGAACAGTCTCATGAAGAGTAAAGTTTTTATTTTATTTTAGGAATAAACCTTCTTTACATAATAATCTCCAGAGGTTCCAGAACAGAACCAGCCTTTATCATCTTGTTTAGCTTTTTTATTTAACATAAGACTATTTTAAATCTTGGCTATATGAACTCACATTTCAGCTGGAGGGGTTGCTGTCAAATTTATCTCTGGGCCATTTCTCCATTATTCTTCATTGTCAATGGCTGCATTCCTAGGTGGCTTTATAACTACTTTTCAAATTGTTTTTATATTTATTTCATTGAATCCAACATGAAAATATTTATAACTATTGTGAGTTACAAGCTTGCACATAATTAAAATGAAAATGTTTGTGAAAATGAAGATATATTGCCATAATGTTCTGTAGATTCTCCCTGATTATAGAGCTATTTATGAAATACTTAATTTTTTTTCATTTCCTTTTCTTTTTTGGTGGCGTAAAGTACTCCTTTAGCCAAGAGATAGTCCTGATTCAGAGTAAATCCAACAAAAGTATTGCTGTAGTGCGGCAGCTAACAGACTTTCTTTAGAAGTGAAAAGAAAGTTTTGACTGGAGGAAGACCAATAAGAAGGGGAAGATAAAAGGGATTTTACCTTCCAGCTTCTGGTAAAGGAAGCGAAGCAGAGAAGGGAGTGGAGCTTTTATAAGCGGAAGACGTGAGTCTGAAAAAGGAGCAGACGCGCTGCAGCAGGGTGCCACTCTGAGCAGCAACAAAAACAAAATAAGCTTTCAAAACAGAGACTGAGCCCTAGACTCCCTATGAAAACCAAACATCTTAAGTGACGGCAAAAGGACTGGAGAAAAAAAGGCTGAATTTAAAAGAAGGAAATCGAAGTACAAAGAGGATGGTGAAAGTATTTTTGAACTGTTTGCTTCCAGAGATGACCCATATCATTATAAATGTCTCCTACATAATGAGTATAAAAGCAAACATTCGGATGCCTGAGGACAGAAAGGAAGGACAGCAGCTGGAATTGGTTAACAATTCTAGTTTGGATAGAGGTTTTTTGTGACTAATGCGGGAACTTATGCGAGAGAGTTTGTGAGGAATTTCAAACTGGGAAAATAGAGCTGAGGATATGAGCCAATGACAACTCTCAGACAGACTGGGAAGTGACAGGACGCAGGAAATCCAAGATGGGAAAAGACCTACTTCATGCTGCTTTGCCAGACATAACAGCCTTTTTGAAATTCCCCAACACTCTGTGGTGAATCTTGCAAACTAATGCTTTCATTACAACTTGTTTTTTTCTCATCAGAAAATTATTTTTTTTATGCAGTGTTTGGAAAGAAGCGTATACCAAAAAATCCCTCCAAGCTTTAGACGCTGTCGGTAAATAAGTGTGAGAAATTATAGATCTGTTTTTTTCTCATCCGCTCAGTTTTTCTCTTATAATGTAAATCTCTTTTCTTATATTTTCCCAGACCATCAGTGTGGACCAACCTGACATATCATCCACAATCATTTGATGGTATTCAATTAAAAGCTGGACGAATATTCATCTCCATCAGAGTGTGATTCCCAGTAGGTTTGCTGTCCTAAACCTGACTTCTGGCAACACAAAGAGGTAAACTTGTCTGTCTTTGACTTGATATGACCTCAAAACTGTGTGGTAGATTTATATGCTCAAGAAAATTGCATCCTTATTAGAATAAAGAAGGTACAATGAGTTTGGCAAAGTCTTTTTGAACTGATTGCTGACTAACTCGTCTATAAGTTCTCTTACATGCAAATATGACGGGATTTATTGCTGAAATGACGAGAGTTGCACAAGTTACAAACTTAAGGAGCAAATATCATTCATGTATTACCTCCTGAGTTGTTTAAGATACTAGAATCAGAAGTTTTGGAGATGTTACAGGTTTTTGTGTGATGCCCTTTTGCTCAAATCTAAGTTTAAATGTTTGTTATGAGAATAGTTATGCCTTTTCACTGTTCCTTTTTCCTCTAATCAGGATATTTTACCTGCACTAACAGGTACTGAAAGCAAATAATGGTTAACCTTGACCATACAGGCTGCCATTGTAAGCTTGTTACAGATCTGTGCTTATGGAGTTTTCCCTTCAATGCCCGTCTGTGTACTCTGCTTCTGTGTTGTTGCTCTGATTTAATTTTCATGTATTCAGTAGAAGCAGAAAGCACCATAATGAGGCCTGGTTTTCCCCTGCAGTGAATATCTTTTCTGTGATAAAAAGCAGACTACTGAGGCTACTGCGGCACTAATGCACAAAAGACTTTGCATTATTTTCACATTCTTCTTTCACGACCTAACACTCACATTATTTTTACTATTAATTCATTCTCACAAGCCCTGAATAGTTCACTTTAATCCAATTCCAGTCTCTGTTTTGTCTTTTAGAGTTGTGCCTTAAAGTCTGTTTTCAATGAAACCATACCACATTCCCCAGCAAGGTTTTGGGAGACTCTAGCCAGACCTGGATGTTTAATTTTTTAGAAAAGCATTCTGTTTTTCAACCACTACTCCTCAGAATAGAGATATGGAGATTAGAGGAGGTTTTTAGCTCATGTAGAATATAACCAGTACTAACAAGAAACTCCCTCAATGGCACAGAGAAAGCATCTTCAGATAATGGTTGACCATTGTGGGCCAGTCCAGGATATGTGAAGGACCAGGTAATAGCTAGATAATAACACAGAGTTACCATGTACCATGTGTGTACAGCAGGTGGATCTAGACATTGTAAAAGTCTCTTTGTTTTTTTCTCTGTATCCAAATCCACTTTTCATTCACTAAATACTGAGAAAGCTTATGCCTTGTGCACACTCTCCCGCATCAGTCGGCCTCAGCCTGGTCAATAACTAATCACTCAGACAGGATGGACAGGTCTAGTCATTAAGCATGCTGAACACTGAAAGCTACACCGCTAATGATCCTGGATTGCTTTTTAGATAGACCCTGCTTAAAGACGTAATACCATAATGACCGCCCTCAGCCTCAGTCAGACGACACACCTACCAGAGTTCTTTGTATTTGCTGGTTGGAACAACAAGAATTAGATTCTTCTGCACAGATATGAACATTAGGAACACAGCATCTGTCGGGTAATTTGTGCAGCTGAGCTTTTCTGCTTTTCCTTTTCCGCAGTGTTTTCCCAACAATACAGACACCGTTCCAGAAATTTCAAATCCTATTTGCTGTGATGTTGGCGTTGCTGGCTCTCTCTGGGCTCTTTTAGCACTTGTTCATGTGCTGTCATCTGGCATCCAGCAGAGGCAGAAAAGCGAGCATTAAGCACGCTCATCTAATTTAGCCCAGCTTTCAGGACTGCGTTTCACAAAGTTGACATTGCCGGTCAAGCGTGCACAAATTAAATCAACAAGAATTTGCAAGGAAGCAGATGACCAGATGCCAGACAGCCTAGCACACTATTGGAAATACGCAGCCTGCTGCTTTGTGAGAGAAGCTCTCTGCCAATGTGAGGCAGTATTCTTATCTTAATAAGTGAACCGAGAGATGCCTTGTCTGGTCTGGTTACTTTGGGATGTTCAGCAATAAGCAATAAAAAGGAAACTCTGCTCATGTTGTTAACCAGTTATTGTTAAAGGTTTCGATTTCATTCCACTTGTACAGATTTCTGTGGTGGGTCTCACTCCAAAGTAGTTGCAATTTGGAAAAAATGTCAACCAAATGTTTTCTCTAGAAGCCCTGAGACACCAAATGATTTCAAAAGTATGAATCAAACTTGGTAAACAGGGTGTGTCCCATACTTACTACCAAAATAAAAAACAGAGATGTCAGCTCTCCAAAGACGAGATTTCTTCTTAACTTGGATGTTTGAGGACATGTTGTGGTTGTGAAGTTTGTTCATTGGAGGCAGAACTTGTTTGTGAGTGAGTGAGAGAGGAAAGGAGTGGAGGTCTGAGGCGCCAGCAGAGTGGATATGTCTGGCAGCTGTGTCATTTTGCCACATAAAGGATTATGGGAGAATTACAACAAATGAGCAGGAGGACAAACAACTCATAACCTACCCTGCAGTTTGTGAGTGGGCATGTCATTGTCAGTGAAACCGTTCATTTGTCTGCTGCCTTTACTGACTTGCTATTGTGACATTCACTGTTGGTTGAATGAGTTCAGTCACAATAGTGACCAATGCTGACAGTGATAAAAAAAAAAAAGGCTGGGGCTAAAGATGAATGTTGGTTAAATTGTTTATTTGAACAATGTACTTGTAGCTTTTAGAAACACAATAGCAAAATGTAATGTTAATTCAGTTTTTTTTACTAGTTAAATTTTACCATTGCAAAGAGGAATTGTTTGATCTGCAGTTGCTGTGGATTTTTTAAAACCAACATGTTCATGTTGCTATAGTAACTGTGTGCAGTGATGCTGCAAAAGTGATTTTTCTCAGGAGAGTTTCTCCTCTGCATAAGAAAATGGAATTTGCTTTGTGTTTTCCCTTCCACAGATTCTCTGTTTCATTTTCTAAATGATAAAAATTCATCTTATTGATACAAGCTAAAGGCTTTTAAGATTAATTTATATAAAACAGATGGACAAAATGTTGTTGATTTTTACCTAACATATCAAATCAAGGTTTGAGATAAAAAATATTAGCAGACAGACACATGTTTAATTTGGTTTTCCAGACTGGTTTCTATTTGTCACATATTAATTTTAAGTTTTAGACCACTTTCATTCTACATGTTGACAGGATATTGGATATTAAGAGGAAGCACAACTTTACTCCAAATGGGAGCACCTATGCATGACTAACAAACTCCTTCTGAAACACTTGAGTACCTTGCAAAGTTGAATAATTATCAGTTTTACATTCTGTAGTTTATAATTGTGTCTGGTTGAACTGCTAGACTTTGCGGATTTGTGGCAGAACATTTTTAACAGCATAGGATTAAGTCCTTCAACATGGACGTTGCTTAGTTAAATAATATGATTTGGTGGACTTTTGCATCATGTTTGATGCAAAAGTGACGAGAGATGGTTTAAAAATACGTTTAGTTGCTTTCCGTTTCAGCTACATGTCTCTCTGTGTTTACTTCCAATGGAAATCTTTCAGAACACCATTTTGATTTTCCTGTAAACGAGAGGGAAGCATAACACCTGCCTTTTAGCCAGCTGTTTGGCAGTCGGCAGCAACAAGTGTTGCAAGGGGAACACACTACTAGTCTAAGCTTCGTACAACTGCACAGAAAAACTTGTCACTCTGCCTTGATTTTTTTTTTTCCTTACAAAGGATTGCAAAGAAGTCATAGGACAAGGATGAAGGAAAATTTGAGCAGTTTAGAAGTTGCAATATTTGTTTAAAACCTTGAAATATATTGTTTTTGTTAACATGTACACCTCCAAAAGAACTTCTCTCAAATTGTCTCAATCTTTAGGGTTTAACTTCTCATGCCTACTTTTCCCACTATCAATTTGAAGCAATAGACTAACTTTTTGTATTATGAATGATGACAAAAAAAAAGTTTATTGCACATTTAATTTCTATTATTACAGATTTAATCTTGGTTTCCGTTAATGGAAGGTTATAAAAAGTGTCTTCTAGCTAGTACATCTACACCTCTCTTTTTTTAGTGTTGGTGATACTTGCACACGACTGCAAGAATATTAGCTTGCCACACCCACACATGCACATAAACAAGTACTCCCCAGACACTCAGTGACTCGTCAGGGATAATCGATGTGTAATGTGTCTGAGAAAACGTGTGCTCTTGTGTGTGCTCTCTTTGTTGCTGCATCATCCCTAATACATTCTTTCTGCACACTTCATGGTTGTCCTCTAGCTTTGAACGCGTCCCAGCAGCCTCTTAGACTGTCGATACGCATTGTCACTTTTATAGCCTGTTATTGGGACACGCTGCTTTGGGCGCAAGATGGTCTGCCAAGTGATAACAAGACCCGGCGAGGTTTGTCATTGGCAGGGATAGGAGTAGGCTTTTCTCAATCCCTGGATGCTTGTCATGCTACATTCATATTTTCTCGCTGACTAAGAGCGTCAGAAAACCTAAAGGCTCCTGTGGCCTTGCATGAACTTCCTCATTCTAAGCAGAATGCATTCCTTTTAACTAAATAAAATAATTGCTCTTCAGTCAAACCTGTATCTAAAGCCTAAACAGGTGCTTATAAATAGCATGTTTATTTGAAATTAATAGGCACATTTTAGCTTCAATACATGATGTACAAGCAAGATTAAAAAAATAATAAAAATAATAATTTTAAACTTGGTAAAATAGTATTGGAGTAATTGCTTAATTTTTTAACTTTTGTTTTGTTGCCTATAAATATTTATATTAAAAGCAGGAAAAGCAACCTGCCTTCTGGGAGCCAATTATTTGAAAACAAACAAAAAAAGTTACAGATATCAATTATTAGAAAGGACTGTGGGTGGAGTATGTAACATAAACTCTTTCAGTAGAAAATGGGAAATAGAAAAGAACACATCATCAAATAAATTTTTCCACTGTCTTACTATTTATAAAATTTAACATGACATGTGAAGACATGACCATTTAAGACCTTTTTTGTTAGCACCGTCAGCAGTTTCTCTTCTCAGTCCACAGACCTACTGACTCCCATTTCTGTTTTGGTTCTGAATCAAGTCCGTCACGAACCCACACTTTGGTTTATCCCGTGTCACAGCAACTTGTCCGTTTCTCCTAGCTCTAGAATCAATCAAATCTCTGCTCAGAAAAAAAAATACTTCAACATCAGGATGTGGACCTCATTAATGAATCATCATTCCGACCAACTTCTTGACATGTTGATCAATTATTTATGTGGAAAAACTGTGAGGTGAATCATAAGTTTGTCGGGGCTTTCTTAGGACTGTCTGTTTATGATTGAGATGTGCATTTCAAAAGAAAATGATTTTTGAATTTTCTGCCAACTGTTCAGTTATTGAATGTTCAACCCTCAAACCACAGGGATGCATGTGGCAGCCACATACATGTTCCACAATGCATATTTTCACTTTCACCCATACACTGTTATTCATTAAAATTAAATAAATAACATTTATAAATATACATGAATGCTCTATATTATGGAATCGCAATTGCCATTGCAATATAATTGCGCTCATTGTTACAATTGCTAAGGACTGATTATACGTAATATTTGGTTAGGTATTATATTTCAGGTGGTGTGCAGTCACACTCTATCAATAATATATTTGGACATTTTCCCCCTTTTGATGTGTTTAAAATGTAATCTGAATTGACAATTCAGAACTTAAAGACAACCTGGAAATCTATAATAACCCTTCAGAATAGAGATGACCCAGCTTATCTGATTTTTACACCTTCTGTAGCTCTGCAAACCTCACATCTGTGCGGAACATGTAAAATAAAACAGACCGGCTTAACCAGAGGAGGCTTTAAGAGGCGATCTGACCGAACCGTATTGTTAAAGAGGCTAGAGCGAACCACAAGTGAAAACTCCTCCACAGCAGCCAATCTTGTCTTTGCTAATTAGTGCAAACTGTGTTTTTTTGCTGCTTTATTCTAAACAACTTGGTGCTTTGCTGCCACCTTGTGGTAGTAAATGGGCAAGCAAAAGCAAACAAACACAAAAGAGCGATAGTGAAATTGTTTCTATTGGATTTTATTTGGTATTTGTTCACAAATGCCACCTCGCATATCTAGTATTTAATAAACAAACATATCTGACTGTATGACAGTTTGTTCAGTCTCCCAAAGGGATTGAGACTCGGAAGCTGTCTCTGGGGGTTAAACTGGGCCTCTCAGCAGCTCATGGTGCTTCAGTCAGCTCCCTTTTTACCTACTTCCCTTCCACTTGAACTCTGTCATTTCCTGTAAAAACCTTTGAAGACTATGCTGTGTGTTTTTAGTTGAGTTATGAATCCAAACCTCTGTCCTAGTCTTACCTTTATAGAGCTTCACATGAAAGGCCTCTAAGCTTGACATTCGATACACTCTTGCCTATTTAATGGACCATTATGGCCACAATATAGCCATTCAAAGTGTGTTTTTAATCACGCTAACCATCTCACTTGTCTTCTTTTAATTAGTGATGTAAGGAAATCATTAAGGCAGGTACTCTTAAAGCCTTAATGACTTAAGAGACTTGACTATATTTTGTGTTTCATATTACAAAGAGAAATGGCTAATGCCTTGTGGTTATCATACATTATTGCACATGTTCCTGTATCCTCTTTCTTTTTGTTAAATGTGTTAGCATCTTCTTGGCCATCTCTGTTGACAGAATACACCATAAAAGGACCTGGGAGCTGAAATGAGCATTCTCTCTCTCCCTGCAGCTTTTAACAAAGAGAAAACTGCTTCAAACGCATTCCGGGATGTTTTTTTTTAAAGCAGCTGTGGCCAGTTTTACCACAATAACAAGAGCTGCAACCAGCTGGTTTATTAGTGGCCCTGTCAACAGAACAATAACTGTGATATCAACAAGGGGTCACAGAAGAGGGTGGGGGGACTTGACCTGCAAATCCACAAAACAAGGCCGATAGAAGTCACAACACAGGAAATTAGCCACTATTTGCTTTCACTTGTCTAGACGTGTTCCTGCTAATTAATTGCTGCGTGCCTCTTTGTTCATCTCAATGGCATGTGCTTTCACTGTTGCATGTTGTATTGTAAGAGCCCTGTGATATGAAGCTGTGTTGACCTATTTGTGGCCCCCCAAGACTGCACGCTGTGGTGAAATAATCCGGCAACGACCCAGAAAGTCATTTTTCAGAGCAGGTGGTCATGTGAGCCATAAGCTTAATAGCACCACAATAGGGTGAAGCGTGAAAGTGCCGAAGGCAGCAGTTGGGTCCTGGTGTCAGCTGGAGTCTACATTAGCGATAAGAATTGAAACTGGATTTGTTTGAACACAAGCAGAACTCTGACTCAATATGAGAGGCAGCGATGCCACCCATCTGTGCCAAGACAATGCATAACATAAGAGATAATAATTTGTTCTGTAAGTGTGATGGCTAGATTACCAATGATGCTCTGATATTTTTATCAAAGATAAGTCTGTCTTATAAAGCTCTATCCAGATGCTGCCAGCATACAAATGGAGAAAAGGAGTCTCCTCTGGACATAGCACCTGTTGTTGCTAGTTGACATTCAGTTGTCTTAAAGATTAATGAATTTTTTTTTACTGGTAATTGACTATTTTGAAAACTCAACAGATGAAGGAAAAAAAAAAATTATTTGTAATCAGTATTTGTAAGGTTTCCCCCAGAAAACCTGCTAGGCGCTCAGCAGTCATTCATCCAGTGGCCCATCGTGTTTTTGAGTGTTTAAAGTTGACAGGAAATTTGAAAATATCACTTGATAATTGTGTTATTGAAAGATTGGAAGATTAATACCTGAAAAACAACTATAAAGTCTTTAAAAAATGCAAACATTTTAAAAAGACTTGAATAAACAAAAAGACTTGAAAGTTGGCATCAGCTTTGGCGTTTCCTCTTAGCTCTAACCTGAAGTTCTGGCTGAAAGAGTCTTTAGTGATCGACCAATAACACCAAGTCTTAAGAGACTCCAGCCCATTTAAATGGTTTGAATGCTTACGTGGCCTTTTGGTAATATTGTCCATCTCTGTTCCACACTGAACACTGGTTCTTAAAAACATTTTGAGTTAACCTTTATTCTGTTGATTGAAATACAAAATAAACCTTTTTAGTCTATCTTTTGACATTGGGATCATCTTAGGCCTATGAACTACAAAATGTGGAATCGTCAAACAAACTTTGAATCAAATATCCTATGGATTATAGATGGGGGTTTTTTTATTTGTAAAGCAGAACTGAAACTTTCATTAAACTCCTGTGACAGATACCTGTAAATGATACCGCCTTTGTGTGAGGGCTCTAGCATCCTCAACCTAAATAGTCCCAGCTGCGACAAAATGCATCCGCATCATTTTACCCATAAGTCTGCAGGATTTTAGACACAGGATGTTTACTACAAAATGAAAAGGTTGAAGGTTGACATTTTTCCCAGCAGGCAGCAACATTCCTGCAGCATCTGAAGGGGCTGTTTGGATCACAGCGTGTGGTTAGAAGGAGGAAACTTAGAGGACAATCCCAACAAACTACATTGCTCCTTGGGGAAACTTTTTCCAGATGTGGGTCTCGTCTCACGACCTCGAAAGAATCAGCTTGAAACTAATCATGCGGGTGGCCTGTTTACATTCCACTGACTCCAGTGGGAAACTTGCTCTCTGTTGTCTCATTCCTTTAGCTTCTGTGGTCTAAAAGGTTCATACTCTGTTTTATGCATTTAATTTTAATATTTTAAGGCTTTCCTTGGAGCGTTTATATAAACATAAACATCCTAAATTATGCTTTAAAAGTGAAATAACTCTACTTTAATGTCAAAGTATGCTGTTTGCGCAATATTTAGGCTTAATTTAGTCTAATGGGTTTGGTTTTCTGATCTCTCCTTATATCACACCCCGTTGACATCGAGGAAGTCTCATACAACAAGATTGTTGTTAGAAGTGAGGGGATTTCATGTTTTATTTTTGTACTGAAGCAGCTTAAGAAAAAACCATCAATCTTCTCTCTGACCCTGTGCATACTGTTCATTCCTCCTCAAGGCTCTCATGAGCCTTGCCTTCTCAGCTGAAAGTAAACTGGTTGCTCTTTCTATCTGCTTTTTTAATCTGCAGCCGACTACAAACAGAATTTATCTTTAAAGTATTACTTTAGAGGGCATCTATTGTATCATATCTGAGAATGGTTAAACAAACTGTTACTGTGCATCTCTAAAGACAAAACAATATGCTTTTCTTCGTTGGACAAATTCTTCTGAGAGATGCCAACAGTCTGCACCAGGGGTTATTGCCTTAAAAACACATAACACTACTCAATCAGACATCCTGAGGAAGCTCTCTGGTGGTTGAACATGATTTGTAGTGATTATGAGGAAAACCTCAGCAACCATAAGCAGTTCTAACTGGTTCAGTCCTCTGTTAACTTGGTCTCTGGCGCAATTTTGCAATTTGTGTTACATGTATTGGGTTCCCATAATGTCAGGGCCATTAGGTGATTCACACATGCTATGATATAATGATGTTTGACTTTAGGCACACTTTGGGAAGTTTCTTACTGCTCCAATCTGACCATCTTATAGCAATCAAACATTGTCTGACCTGTCTAGCACCAGAGCTTTTTCTCTAGGAAATGTCTCTCCTAAAATATAGTGCTGTGAAGTATTTGTCCCCTTACAGATTTCTTCTGTTTTTGCTTTTGTCGCAGCTGAATGTAGATCACCAAAGACATTTTTTGTAAAGTGAAGTAAAGATGCTCTTAACTGGTGTAATTACAATAAACAATTGTAAAATCAATCTAGTAAGAGAGATACAACTCTCCAATTGAGCTCACCCTTTTAATGTAAATCTATTTTTATAAGCACCTAAGTCATGTAAACGTTTAACTGTTCTGGAGTCAGTAAAATAAGCTCATTTAATAAATATAAACTCAAACTCTTTTGTTGTTAACCGAGAGTAGTCAAAACCAAAGTCTTCATTGACACCAAATCCATCAAAATGAGAATAACTTCAAAAGCCACTTTGTGCTCCTATTATTAAACATGAACTTAGCAATTCCTGATCACAGGCTTTGTTGAGTCTTGCGTTAACCTTGGTGGAAGCAGGTTGTAACTCTGCATTCCAATGTTTCCTGAGTTCACACAGCGCTGTTATCATATCTCCACCTTTAGTGGTAGCAGTTTGATTATGCATTTACACATTTGTGCTGTGCTGCAGGGCTTTGTTGCAGGCGAGACCCCTGTTGTATTCTGAAGTAGTGTCTGCTACAGGACTACACTTTATGGAGGATTGTGAATATAAATGTCATTGGCTGCACCTGCATATTTGTGGTGCCTATCTCCAGCAGTCATAGAGTGAGAGGTGAGGTAAACCTCGGACTGCTCTCCGATTCATCGCAGAAGCAAAAAAGGTTTTACTCATTATTTTGTACATGCCCAATCAAGTTATTGCTAAAGTTGAATTGTGCTTTACTTATTTGGCTTCAATATTCAGGTGCAAGCGTGCCACTCCATTTTCTCCACACTCTGTCCCTGATTATCCTCCCACTGTAACTGAATGGATTTGCCGCTGGCCTCCGCAGCTTCCTTGAAAGCATCAGAGTGTGAAGGTGCCTCTGATGAATTGCTGCACACTGAGTGATTTAATGTATTCTCATCTCTCTCCCCATTTTTCTCCCTCTGTCTTTCTGTCTGTCACTTGCTAATTGGTCCATCTCTATTTTGGTGACTCTGTGTACGTGAGTCCATTTTCCAGTGCAGTTTTGAGTGAAGCTCTCAAGTGTGTGTGCAAGCCTAAATAATTGTGTGTGAATATGTGTGTGACTGACAGCAGATTGTCTGCCACCAGTAGGCATTCATTTTACTGCTCTGGTGCACATTCAGCTGCTTCATTTGGTGTCGGTTCTCCCTGGGGACACGCTGAGCCAGCCCCCATTAACTGATTTGAAAAGGACTGTTGCAGCCTCTGCCTTTCTGTAACTAGAAATTCTGAAATGTTGTAAATTTATTATACATGGTTTGGCTCTCTTGCTCATGTTGAAGAGCGGTGCTGGCAAAGAGAAGGCCAACAGTTTGACATAACTATGTCTGCCCCTCAACTTGACAACAGCCCCACAATAGAAGTAGATGAGTAAGTGGTAGTACAAGTATCTTAAAGGAATCAGGAATCTATTTAGGGTTTAATACTACTCGCAACTTTAAAGGCTGCATTTGATCCATTGCAGACAACCACTTCCTGCTGTACCTTTAACAATGGTGCCTAAAACATCTGACCTTTGTTTGCCTTACTCAAAAGCTAAAAAGTGCAGGTTGTTCAGGGATACAGTTGTTTTTTTTGTGATTTTCAGAGTAGCATGTGGAAGAGGAACCTCATTACAATGGTCCAGCTGAAGGTTCTTCTTTATGTAAAACTCCAACGATAACAGAACTAGAAAAATAAGTATGCAAAATAAGATGCATACTGGAGTAGAAGGTAAAGGGAACAAGCTTTACACTGAGCATTATGCTGCGGTCACAGCATTACTGCAGCATTATGCTGCAGTCATGTAGCATTATGCATGACTGCTATGTTATTCAAGTCACTTGGTTCATAATTATGTTGTAACATAGTGGGAAAAACCTTAACAGGATGGTATCGTAAATTAGATCAAATGTCTCATTTATCAGCCTGTCACTGTAAAAACAGCGTTGAGCAGCATTGAAAGCGCACAGGTTCTGGTCATTCTGCGGCTTTTGCAGTTTGGGTTTTTCAGTCCACATTGTTTTGGGGGATGTAATTGAGCCATCTACCTGACAATGTTTCACACTGAACATCTGTTAATTTGTTAAGTCAAGTTTTAAAGTTTCTATACATCATGGGTGCATACTGATGTTACAGAGCTACATATAGTGTCAATAAAGTTTCCTCCTTTTACACCTTGTAAGTTAACATATATGTTTAATGTAACATCAGTTGATACACAGGACACATGCCAAAACAACACTCATAAAACCTGACCAAATTAAACCACCAGTGTTCCTCTTTTACTACATTTTGATATTTGCAAAGGCTATACAATAAGAAAATTCTACTTCTAGGATCAAAGTAATTAAAAATGAATTACACAATATGGTAATTGTTGTATGTGGGAGGTTGTATCAGCTTTCAGTCTAAATGCTAGTCTGACCTAAGTGCTTCTGCTTCTTTTAATTCAATTTCTTATCTTTTTTCTTGTGTACTAAATAGCATACAACAAAACAAGACAGTGTTCATAACATAATCATGATCCAGAAAGCTGTGTAGCAGTCTGGTGGTTCTGATTGTGATTTAGCATTTCTGTTTTCTGTCATGTGTACAGAGTTAGGAGTTTCTGCTGCTGTTCCTCCAGCAACTCTGACACTGATCCCGGATAGAGGGCATAAACACCGGAACGAGCCTCTCAGCTCCACTCTCTGCAGGGCCCTCATTTTTTTTCCACAAATGGCTACATATGAGCTTGTCTCCAAACCTTAAAAAGTGATTTTAAAAAAATGATAAAAAAAGGAAACAAACCAATTATTTACTCGATATGTCAGCAAGGCATAGAGAATTTGTCCCCTTTTTGATTTTTTTGTGAAAATAAAATTGTGACCTATGCAGCCTTCTAAACAAGAAGCTACTCTGTTATTCCAAATCTAGTTACTTTATTTAAGCTACTTTTTTATTTGAATAATAATTTTTCCTCTTTTTTTTCAAATTGGTTTTAATTCCTTTTTTTCAGACCTGAGTTTCCCCTTTGCTCTGAATAACTTTCTCTCCTTGCTGCCATAAATTTTGGAACAAACTTTGGTTCGTAAAATAAGAAACCAAATAGAATTGTGAAAAAGGTGAAGACAGATCTACATCATAATCTTTAAGAACTGTGTCTGTATTTTCGTTTGAATGTGGGAGGCAGATTTAGAATCTTGCATCTGAATGTCTTGCAGCAGCAGCCCACCCCCCTCTTTGCCATTATTGAGGTTGCAATCCTCGCTGAGCTTCAAAATTCCTCCCAGCCACCCCCCAAATGTCCGACTGACCCCTGACTGTTAAAACTGCTGATTGTAGCCGTGCCTTTTTGAGGCCCTGTGGGCTTCCATATTTTACCATATCTTTACCGGACGATGCAGTGTTTTCTGTCTAGAACACTATAAAGATGGAGTGTGGAAATGTGAGGAGGACAGAGGAAGGAGCATGATAGAAATTCAGTGTACATGTTTAATGCAATTCACCTTAAATAAGTCCATTTTGCACTTTGTTTGAAAGTGGCAGAGCCTCTATTACTCAGCCCACCTGGGTCATCTATTAAGACACCCCCTCTGTGATTAGAGCCTTGTAAAGATGGACCCTATTTCCATTTCAGTCACTCCTATTCCCGCACACCTCTATTAATCCCCTTGCTGCCTTGTGCCCTTTGTCCAAAAGGTTGATGTCATGGGAGGGAGATAAATGAACCACCGCTTGGCCATTTCCGGAGCAGCAACAGCAGCAGCAGCAGCTCTGGGTGTGGCAGAGACACTTTAAAGACTTATTTTTGCTTGTACATTTTTGACAACCTCAGTGTAAGTGTTTATTGTGCACATGGCAGCTCAGTGAAGCATGTGTGTTAGCTGGAGCGAGAATGAGCCCATTCGTCTGTATGCATCTGTTGCATCTCATTAGCAGCTTTTACAATGAATTACCTCCATGGATTTCTCAGTCGCAGCCACACACACGCACACACGCCCACCCTCACACACACAAAACATTCTTCATCCCATTCCATTCACCCTGATAATCCCCTTATCTTTGCAGCTATTCGCCTCATAAAGGCCGCCGCCAGTGAATAATGAGGTGGTCGTATCTGCTACTCATTCACTCTAATGCTAATCTGCATCTCAAGGTGACAATGATGGAGAAATGTTATGCATGCAGTTGTTTCAGTTCTAAGTAAATCGGCTATATCCTTGTCAGGGTCGTGCGCATGCATGTGCATCTGCTTACACTGGAGCAGTTCATATTTTCCTTTGCTTTCAGCAGAGGCAGGTCAACGTTGTATGCTGAGGATCACTTGAAAACCAGACTGCTCTCATGTTCACTGTTAGATAATTTAGAGGTAGTCTGAAATCCTCAAAGTTCAGTTCTCTCTCCATCTCTCTATTAGAGGTCATACTTACAGTATGAATGACATTTCATCAAATCCTAATAATAGCTGTATAATTTTTTTATTTTCACGCTCCATGCCTCTATTTACATATTTGGATGTTATGCCTGGTTGCTCAGTTTAATTGCTGGATACTGTTGCAATGCACAAATTGCTTTCTTTTTAGCATTTTATTAATAGTTGAATGTCTCTGCCATCATACAGCTAATCAATTTGTGACAATGAAACAATGCGTCGTCGTGTCAGAGACACACAAAATCTGGCTCTTCTCATTAAGTTTCAGTTTTGCTAATGTTTGCTGTCTCTCACCAGATCATGGCTGTTACTAATTCACAGCCCTTAAACTTTTCCTCGTGTTGTCACGTTACAACCACAAGCTTCAATGTTTTGTTTTTTTTAATTGTAATTTTATGTGAAACACAAAAGTAGTGCATTGTTGTGAAATCAAAGTAAAATGTTTATAAAAGTAAAAAAATCCTGAATAATAATGCGGCTGCAGAGTCAATACTTTGTTGAACTACCTTTTGCTGCAGTTCCAACTGTAGGTCTTTGAGGGTATGTTTATACCAGCTTTGTATATCCAGAGACTCATTTTTAAAATTATTATTATTAATTATAAATGCATTTGTGCATTTCTGTGTCACAAATTCTCAGTTGAATTTAGGTTTTAGACTTGAACTAGGTCACTTAAACACATGAATATACTAAATCAAAGTATCTCTGGCGGTAAGTTTAGGGTCATTGTATGGTTGGAAATCTCAAATCATTTGCAAATCTCAAATCATTTGCAAAGTCTTTCTTAAATATATTTGCTATTTCCTAAATTGATTCAAGCAAAGTACAAAGTGAACTTGTCTGGCTTTCTCCCTGCAACCTAGGTTAGTTATTTTGTTAACAAATTCTCAATTCTGAGCTGTATCATATTACAGCTCCTTCAAAGTCACTATGGGGCTTTTAGTTGTCTCTAATGGATTGACTACGGTTCTGTGAGATGTCCAAAACTTGGGGAAGGGCATAATTACCTGTTTCTATCTTTAACCTCTCCACAACTTTCTCTTTGACCTCTCTACTGTGTTCTTTGGTCTTCATAAGGCTGTTTGTTAATGTTTAATAAGAACAGCTGAATTTATACTGACTAATTGACACACAGGTGATCTCTGAAGACAACTTGACAAACTTGGGCATCAGAGTAAAGAGGCCTGAATGCAAATATAAGAAAAAATACAAAGTCCTTGTAACTTCTTTTGCCTGTTCGTTTAGAAAATGCTCTGCGCTGGTCCATCACAAATAGAATACATTAAATTTTGTGGCTGGACCGTTACAAAAAGTGAAGTTCAAGTGGTATAGATATTTTTGCAGGCTATTGCCTCAGTTGAATTTCCCCCTTTGTGTTTGACATGTTCGGAGGGCGTTTCCAGTAGCTGTTGTTACTATGGAGGTTTGCTGATGGTAACAAATGGGCGAAGTTCTTTACACTGACAAGGTTCTTCCCCTTTTCAAGCCGAGAGAGCGTGTGAAAAAAAGAGCGAAGTTAAAAGATACGTCAGAGTAACTGCAATACATGTATTTATTACAGTGGTTAAAAATGGGAAGATAAAAAAGGAACTGAACTTTAGATTGAAAGAGTGATTATTCTTCCCATAATCTTAGTGCCCTAGACATACTTAACTTCTCAGAGCTAAAGAATAATGGTTTAAAGGTTTTGACCAGGTACTGGCAAAAATAATTGTAGAAAGTACAAGTGAGAGAAGTTCTTCTAGTGGAGAAAAAAGATAATTACATTTAAGTATGATTTAATTTATGTAGCTATTAAAAGCTTTGGGCTAAAGAAGAGTTACAACTCTCCAGTTAAAGCAAATTGTGAGCAATCCATGAGGTGATTCAGCAGCACATCAATTACATTACAGTTTTATTCACTATCAATATAGCAGCTTGTGTTTAGTTATGTTGTGGAACACAAGTTGGTGCTGGACTTCAGGGTCCGTCGTGTCCTTTTAAAAAATGAACAGAGGAAGGCAGGAAATGAGGCTTTCCCATGGGGTTGTTGGACTTTAAATGGAGGCAGATTGCACAGACGCTCACAAGTGTTTACACAATCACTGCACATATGCACAGAGCCTCTGTGGACTGTAGCAGCCCTGCGAGGTCAGGACAGGTCAGAGCATGATGAGGACGAGAAGAGCTTTGTCATTGGCGATGGAGAAAATGGACATGCGGTTGATCCGTGATCTTGCAGCTGGTTTGGATTTCAAGGGTTAGGGTTAAGGCATTATTCATTAGCAAACCAGCTTAGAGGATGTTCTAAAATTATTTTTTAATTTTTTTGTTATTAAATAGGAACAAGGGGAAGACATAAATTTTAATTTAATCGTTGAAGCCAATACAGTTTTTGTTATCAGAGTTCAGCACAGGTTCTCTAAACCAACTAGTCAGCTTGGCTTTTGCTTGGTTTTTCTCGGTGTGTCCCACCACCTCGGCCAAATAGTTTTTTTTTTTAAATCATAACAGCCTCCCTATATTTGAACTGCATACTTTTTGCCTTTTATTTTTCGTTGGTTTACATTTTACAGTGGAGGAGGTGACTGAATTCTTAATGTGCGAGCTTCCAGCTAATCTGTGCACTCACTTTTAACTTTACAGCATCACTTTAAAAGTAGATATTCAAAATATCATTTATTTTGGGGTACCCTTGCAGATTGTATTCTAATCCTACTGGCAAACACCAATCAATATAAATGTTGCTGCAAGACACTGCTTCTGCATCTTGTACAAGCAAAGGGCTTTATTAATTTGTATCAATACAACAGTTTTATTTGTAATATGAGAGCTGCAAAAATATGAGGGGAGCCTTTATAAATTATGCAGTTTCAATATTCCTATTTAGAGAGAATGGATCAATTTCTCATACTAAACCAATAACCCTTAGGCTGGCCAGCGTTACCACAGCAACACTGATATGTCCCTTCATGAGAAGCACCTGTTATTACGCTTCCTCTGCCTAACACACACACCTAGAACACATGGGGGCATGATTAGCAAATTAGAGTGAACTGAATTACATGCATGATGGTGCTTCTGGCTGAACGCCAGACTGTTAGGTTTGGTGCTCAAGATTTTTTCTTTAATTATAATGAATCTGTGGAGCTGATTCGACAGACTTTGCTGGTTCTGAATGCCTTTTTGTGCCTGTGTGTTTATTCATATGATTACAGTGTCTCGGTCAGGGCAGGGTCGCTTTTGCACTGCAGAATGTAGGGAGTAGTAAATCACCAAACCTCCCTAGGGATGGGTGTATGTGTCACTATGGCTACTGTATATCAGGCTGAGTGCTTGTTCTGCTTTCCAGGATGGCTTTAATTTTTCTCTCCGTTTTCATTTCTACTTTGTTTTTGTTTGCATTTTCTTCTCCTGTACATCTGTGTTGATCCTGGTGTTTTTGTTCTGCTTGTTCATTCCCCTCTTTATTTTCGTCGTCGTCATCGTCATTCCTCCCCTTTTCTTGGCTGCACACCCCAATTCACCTTCACCCCTCCCCCGTCATTCTCACCCACCATCCAAGTCTCCCTCTGGTCCTGGTCAGTGCTGTTGGGCAGCCAGGCTGGGTTTTTTTGTTACTTTTTTTTTTTTTTTTTGCTCTTCATACAAACCCAAGCAAAAATGACATAAAAAACTTAGATTTGATAATTGATTGATTCATCACAGCCACTGTTCCACTGAAAAATGTACAGATATTCAGAAATGTGCAACTGTTTAAACCATAACCATATCAACTTTTAAAATTGCATCTAAATATTTGTTTTAACTTATTTTCTACTGATATATATATATATATATATATATATATATCAGTTTTCATTTCTGCTATATATAGTGATATATATAGTAGTACACAGACCAAAAGTTTGGACACACCTTCTCATTCAATGAGTTTCCTTAATTTTCATGACTATTGACATTGTAGATTCACACTGAAGGCATCAAA
>CAEFZX010012707.1:38686-57890 GCA_903066825.1 Alfaro cultratus | reverse complement strand
GATTGATGGCCTCCACCTCCTGATGAAGCAGCTTCACATCTTCCTCTCTGTCCTGGATTCTCTGCTGGATGTTTCCTCGTCTCTCCTCCAGCTCTCTCTGCCTCTCAGTCCTTTCTGCTGCAGCTGACACTGTGTCATGGCCTTTATGTTCATCCACAGAGCAGAGATAACAGATACACTTCTGATCAGTGCGGCAGAACATCTTCATCAGCTCATCGTGCTGAGAGCAGATGTTCTCCTGCAGGTTCTTGGTCGGCTCCACCAGCTTGTGTTTCTTCAGTCCAGGGACATCAAGGTGAGGTTGGAGGTGATTCTTACAGTAGGAAACCAAACAGACCAGACAGGACTTGAAGGCTTTCAGTTTCCTCCCAGTGCAGACATCACAGGCCACATCTTCAGGTCCAGCATAACAGTGGTCAGCAGCAGCAGCTTGGAGTCCAGTCTTCTTCAGCTGCTCCACTAAAGCGGCTAGCATGGTGTTCTTCTTCAGCACAGGCCTGGGTCTGAACCTCTCCCTGCACTGAGGACAGCTGTGGATTCGCTTCTGATCCTCTGCATCCCAGTGGTCTGTAATACAGTTCATGCAGTAGCTGTGTCCACAGGAAGTGGTCACCGGATCCTTCAGTAGATCCAAGCAGATCGAACAGGAGAAAGTTTCTCTGTCCAGCTGATCCTGCTCCATTTTTGCTCTCAGTCACAGCGACTGTGTGAGTTTCACTTTCTGAAAACAGAAACTGGGTTGAGCTCTGATCTGCAGATCACAAGTCAGAGCAGAGAGGCTGCAGCCAATCAGCTTTCACCTTCAGCAGCTGTTGGCTCCGCCCAGCTTCATTCAGGAAGTTGTTAGAATAATTATGCTTTGTTATCATTCTTACATAAGTACTTATCAGTTTGTTTTTCCATTTAAAGGTTAAGTATTCACACCCCAGAGAGGAGGAATTTGTTAAAGTGGGTGAGACATCGCTAACCTTTCTTTAACCTTAACAAATGGTCTTAATTCTCCTTAAACTGAGATTCTCCTTAGTTGTAAAACTGTCTGTGTTTTGAATATAGTTTCTGTGTTCTCCTAATCCTATCAGCACCAGCCCCCCTTGCTCTCTTTCTGTTGATAAAGAAGCTCTACTGCAGAGTTTTCAGAACACATGGTGAACTGTTGGAAGGAGCAGTTCTCTGTTTCTCCTTTTGCAAAAGAGACTTTGGCTGAAAATCAATTAACGTTCTTTTTATTTAGGTAAACAAAATACCTATCAGAAGTAGAGTGAGGAACGTCTGGAAGATGATTAACCCATGAACGGTTAAGAAGAGTCGGATTGTCCTGGTTTAGTTACTGATGGAACAACAGCAGCAAGTCATGAAGAAAAATCAGCAAAGTTTGTGTTGACATTTTCCAGGATACATATTACAAATAATATTAGTGAACAATAGAGGGAAGGTAGAAACCTGATTATGAAATGAGGAAATAATTTAAGAATGAGATAATGTCATTAATAAGTGTTGAGTTAAGATCTGCTCTGGAAAGCTAAAATGAAAACTCTACGATCAAATCTGTAATATAGTAAGTGAACTTAGTGAAGATTAATCTTATTGGATTTGTATAATAAAGTATGAGAATGTGGAACATTGCATGACAGAAGGCTGTAAAATCTGAGAAAGATTGTAAAATCTTTATGTTTCAGTTGTTTTTTTATTGTTACATTCATGCTTCTAGTATGCAAATCACTGCAGGAGACGCACTTTTCAGCATCACTGCTGTGACAGCCTCAGAAAGCTACAGTTAGGCGATGAAGTCTTTTCCTTACTGCAAACAGATACCAGAGTGAACATCATGGATTGTTTTTTAGGTGTGACATCATCCCAACCTTTGGCCCCGCCCCTCAGGAACTGGGCTGACCATCGGGTGACCAGTCCGGACCCGGTTCAAGTTGGTTCTGAACTCTGGTGGATTCTGAACCCACAAGCGGGATTTTATTTTGTATTCACACTCACCTGCTGCCAGCAGAGATCAAACTCTGAGCTGGTTCACTTTAATGGTGATAATCTGCAGCTTTCTGTTAAAAACTTCCAAAGCTAATATTCATCTCAACACTTTGCATAATAATTTCAAAACTATATGAATTTTCAGCAGAAAAAATAATCTGCAAAGTGAATGAATTATGAAGCTGTCCTGAAGGCTCACAGGGTTTGCTAACATCCATCTCACCAGCAGAGGTCGCTGTTGGATCAGAGTAGGATTAGAAATCAGAGGAAACATTTTGAGTTTTAAATGAAAGAAAAACATTCCTGTAGGTGAAAAAACCTTGAACAGATAAAATATGAATAACTGTATCTTCAGCTTCCTGAAACGACATTAACTGGTTCTTCATTAATGATCCATTTCACTGATCTTCAGAACCAGGTAACACTGAACTGTTGCCTCCTGCATCAGAACCAGATGATTTTTCCTCACATCGTCCTCACAGCTGCTGAGACACAAATGAGTCCAACAGGTTTGGCCTCTTATCTACTGTGAAACACGCAATCAGACATCAGGCGCTCAGCAGAGAGGACGATGAAACATTCGGCTGCTGACTGAGGCTCGTTCTGCCCCAGAGGCAGTCGGGTCCACCGCGGGGTGAGGGGCGTGGTGAGGCTCGTTCTGCCCCAGAGGCAGTCGGGTCCACCGCGGGGTGAGGGGCGTGGTGAGGCTCGTTCTGCCCCAGAGGCAGTCGGGTCCACCGCGGGGTGAGGGGCGTTCCTGAGGGAATCAGCTCTGCTGCATCAGCTGCAGAAACACTCCAGGATCTGAAACTGAACGAGACGATCCTTCACTCTAAACGTCGAGGCAGAGGAGGCCGTCGCAGACTTTATGCAGAACTCTAGGAAATTTGAAAAGAACTCAACTGATCAAAAGTTTCTTTATTAATAATAAAATCTCCATTATCAATTTATCATTGATGATGGAGAATGGAGAACTATGGTTTATTATCCAGTCATTTCTGTGCAGATGATGTTCAGTTGTATTTCTCACGTTTCCAAATTAAACATCTAAACTCCACATTTTGACAAATATTTTAGACTCTTTTAAATGTTTTTTTTTCTTCCATTAAGTGAAAACCAAAAAGATTGTTGAACCAGAAAAGATGAACGTCTGGAACAAAGGAGACACTCGGACCTCTTGGTTCTTCTCTGTTAGGAACTTCAGTTTGATGAACATGTCAAATCTCAGAGATATTGTCAAATTTAGCTCTATTGCTCCTCGTTTTATACCAGCAATGTGCAAACTTTCCTTGAACTGCTACAGGTTTTCTAGAAGTTAAATGTCACTGGTTCCCAGCACCAGTACGACCAGTAGGTTTTCACCAGCCTGTTTTTACCAGCAGGTTTTCACCAGCAGGTTTCCACCAGCAGGTTTCCACCAGCAGGTTTCCACCAGCAGGTTTCCACCAGTAGGTTTCCACCAGTAGGTTTCCACCAGTAGGTTTCCACCAGCAGGTTTCCACCAGCAGGTTTCCACCAGCAGGTTTCCACCAGCAGGTTTCCACCAGCAGGTTTCCACCAGGAGCCAAAGTGAAGTCAGTGAACACAGGGGGCGCTGCTGCCTCATCAGCGTTTCTACAATCACCAGGTAAATAAACACAGAGACACGAAGGACGATGGATGAGGCTTTGCTTTCTGAGATACATATTCATATGTTCATTAACATCTGATTAACACATCCAGGCTTCACTGGCAGTGCAGCTCAGTGTACAGAGGCTGAGTCCATATCATTTCACAGGTTAGGATTTAGATCTAGACTTTGACTAGGCCAATGGTCTGCATCCTGTGATGATGTTCAGTCTATTTGATGAACAGTTCATCAACCATCAACTCAGCTGTGCTGGAGCAGAGAAACATCTAAAACCTGGAGGTATAATCCACTATAAATTATAATCCACTATAAATTATAATCCACTATAAATTATGATGGATAATAATATCTGGCTGGATGTCCAGGTGGTTTAAGGGGATCGGAGTAAAAGGTTCTGAATTTAAATTCAGATATTTCAGATTATTCTCAGGACTCTTATGAACCTTGTTGCAGTGAAACTCACTGATGTTCGATCAATGAGGAAAACAAACGACTTGACCTTTGGGAAAGTAAAGATTTTCTTTAAAGCATGAGCTTCCCAGCAGGTTCTGTGTTTATGATGAAAGTCCAGAAAGCCATGTGGGGTTTATGTTGACCCCTGATGCTGGCCCCTGATGTTGGCCCCTGATGCTGGCCCCTGATGCTGGCCCTGATGCTGGCCCCTGATGCTGGCCCTGATGCTGGCCCCTGATGTTGGCCCCTGATGCTGGCCCCTGATGCTGGCCCCTGATGCTGGCCCCTGACGCTGGCCCTGATGCTGGCCCTGATGTTGGCCCCTGATGCTGGCCCTGATGTTGGCCCCTAATGCTGGCCCCTGACGCTGGCCCTGATGCTGGCCCCTGACGCTGGCCCCTGCGTTATCGCCTGATGTTTGCACAAGCAGCAGCTTTGCTCCGATATCAGCTGAATGTCTGGAGACAAGCCTGGGTCTGGGAGTAATGTGTCCTACTTAAAGTTTGGGGCTGGCAGGTCTGACAGGTGGGATCTGTGAACAGAGGAGATCCTGAAAACCTTCCTGAAGGTCAAACTGGCTGACCAGTGACCAACTGGGGCTCAGGCTGGGATCAGCACCAGTTAAACCAGTTCAACATCTGCTTTATGTAACACTCAAAACCTCCAACATGAACATAATGACGTTTCTTATTCAACAGAAAAACAGCAGCTGAGAAACTGTGTTATTTTGAATTTAGTGAAATGATTTAAATATTTTATATGATTATTACTCAAATGCATATAAATAACTCCTGCCACGTAAAATGATCTTCAGCGTGAAAAGAGAACTTTTACCCCAGAGATTTCTGTTCTTATTTTCTGAGCAGATATTGGTCAGAAATCGGTTTAACGAGACGTTCCTCTGTGTTCAGAGGAGATTTCTCTGCAGACTGTCGCCACCTCACACCGCCTGGTGTTTCCAGGAACTCAGGCAAGCTGCTGTTGGTTTCATCAGAACCAGAGGATCTGTTCATCAAAAACACGTTCAGCCCAGTGTGAGAAAAACGAGCCCTTTTCCCTGATCAGCGCCTGAACAGGTGTTTCCATTCCTCACCTGATTGGAGCTTTTCACCTGCCGTCCATCTGTCTGCTTGTTGCTTAATGTGATCAGACACAAGACGGCTGGCTGGTTGTTGTGACAGGATCTGATCTGATGCATCCAGATGAAACGTTTAATCGACTGCATGAGAGGAACAACACGCTTCTGTTGACTCAATTTATTTAAATTTCAAATTTATTGCTGGGAAAAGCTGGAAGTGTCTGTTTTTAAACCCCAGAAGCTTCAGTTTAGAAAGCAGAGAGGAAAATCCAGTCCAGGCTAAACGAGCATCGCTGCATCAAACTGATATTTATCAAAACCAAAACCCAAAGACAAATTCTGCAGTTTTTAACCATCTAAATGAACGGAGACGGTCGGGTCTGCAGGATTGCAGGCTCATTTTTCCAGCAGCCATCTTGTCTTTAACCGGCACCGTCCTGCAGAACCCGACCAGAATCATCAGTTTTTTCCAGATGGGCCTCCAGCTGCAGGCGTTCCTCCGGTTCAGGCTCGGCCTCCTCGGACCGACAGGACCGGACTTGTTTGTGAAGAGTCATGGAGGTGTGTCCTGGGTTATGTAAGGTCGGGTTGTGACCCACATTCCTCCCGGCGCTGCCAGCTGGCGCCGAAGTGAAAATGGAAAATCTCACACCGTGGATCACGTAGGCAGCATGCCTGATCCGGCCCGATGTAAACACAGACACACCAACACCTCTACAGCCTGCTGCAGCGGCCTGCACGGTTCTGATCACGGTTCTGATCATGGTTCTGATCAGGTCCAAAGGCTGCTGCAGTTCTGGTTCAGGTTCTGTTGAGATCCCTGCAGAAACAACCAGATCATGATTCTGTGTGAACTTACAGTTCAGAATTATCTGACGCTGAACCGTCAGCATGAAACCCAAAGCTGCAAAAATGCAAAATACCTTCGGGTCACATCCAGAACCTTCAGCCAGAACCTGCAGCCAGAACCTGCAGCCAGAGGAGCCTCTGCTGACACAGGAGATCTTCTTACTAGTAACTGAATTTAAACAGTTTGCCAGATGAAGCTGACAGGCGTCACCTTCACGGCGCTCAGCTCTCCAACCTGTGGCTGAAAATACCGACTGAGCCGCTGATCCTGTCAGAGCCCGTTTGGTTTCCTCTGATCGCTCAGCTTGATGAGCATCTGCAGCAGATTGTTTCTATTTCTGCAGCTGCTACACAGTCAGGACCTCTCTGGCATCTCTAGGTCAAAGGTCACACTAATAAACACGTAATCCTAAAAAAGGCCAAACTATTAATAATGGAGAAATTCTGTGAGAGGTTCTGACAAAAATCACAGAAATCAGATTAAATATTTAAAAAATAAGCAACAAAACAGAATCAGGAGTAAGATAACCTGAAACACGATGACTGGAAACCAACCTGGTTGGTTTCTGGTTGTCATCTCCTTCAGGATGAACCTCTTCAGGACATCTATATCCATCCCAGCAGGATTTAATCAGACCCTGAACTTTGCTATTGGATTCTGACGGATACCTGAGCGGCGCCAGGAGGGGATCTGAGGTCAGAGGCTTAGCAACAGGCTCTCTGCCTCGGAGCCGGAGCTGGACCACAGATTACATGTCCACAGTCTTCGCTGCTTTATGATGGTGTTTGGTCCATTTACTGCTCTATTCTTTCACTTTCTTTATTTAAATGTGTCATTTTTATGCATGTTTTTCAAAGAGCAGATTCTTTATCTAGTGTTTCGATAAAGAATCTGATGAACTTAGTGTAGCACAGAAAAGTATCAAGTATTTTCAAGGCAAATAAAAATCTTTGCTTTGGGTTTAAAAATCCACAAATTACATTATAATATAGAGGTCTTCAACATGGGGGTCGCGACCCACCTCAGGGTCGTGACAGTACTACAGGAGGGTCGGGACATTTCAGTAGAGAATGATTGTATTAAATATAATAATGAAATCTAAGCTGAAAAAAGGAAGGAATGGAGGAGTTTTCTTGGCCGAAAACTGAAGTTTGACACAACAGAGTTCTTTGAGCACCAAAGCTAAATGCTTGTTCTACTGGAACCAGAACATCTGCTCCACCTCCAGCTGCTGTGGCTCTGAGTCAAACCAACCTGTTCCCCTCCTGGCCTGTGGGGGCGCTGCACCAAGAACCACTGAAGGAAACCACACAAAAACTTTTTAAAAAGACACTGAGAGCAACTTCCTTCTTCACCAAATGGAAACAAAAATGGAGGCGTCAGATTTGAACGGTTGTAGGATTTTTCTTCCGTCTTTGGCTGAAGATCTTCCTCCCACTAGCGCAGTGGTTCCCCAAGATTTTCTTCTGGGCCCCCGAACGGATTACGATAAAATCCCTCCCAAAAAATAAAAAAATAAAATCAACTGTGCACACATCGTTCAACCAGACATAAACCTATATACACATATTTTGTTTCAAACTCAACTGAAGTTTATTTCACACTTCAGGTTGCAACAAAACTACAAACCATCTTTACATTAAAAGACTTTAGTTTAATTTTTTTCCCCCGTTCATTCATTCCTGCAATGGCACTGCGCCCCCTCTAGGTGGCGCGCCTCACTCTTTGGGAGCCGCTGCACCAGCGCAGGATTAGCGTGTTTGTTTTGGCTGCATCTACCCTGAATGTGGTCCACTTCCTGTATTTGAAGCAGTTTCCAGTCCGCTTGGCGTTCACATATTGGAGTTCGATTGGAGTTGACATTCTCTATTAAGACTCAGACTTTTTCTGGTTTCTCCTCTGCTCTTGTTAAAGTTTCTGAGCTGATTTATTGACCTTGAAGTTATTTCATTACTTCCAAACCAGAAGAAGAAACGCCCTCCTCCTTAAAGTCAATGTTCATTTGGAAAGAATCTCCACTATTTTCATACTGGATCTCATGCTGCCGTGTCAGATTAAGGTGTTTGTGGTAAACAGAGGAATACATAAAACCTTCTGAGCTGTCAGTGTCTTAGAAGAAACCCAGGTCATGTGACTGCTGTCAGCCAACCATGGCATCCAATTTCCTCTCCTGATCTGTTTCGCCTGCAGGCCGTTGCTACATGAATGGTAACTGTGCCAACTGGCAGCCTGGAGACCAGACGGATGGTTTCTGCCCGTCAGCCAAAGTGTCACAACCTTCCTGCTTTATGCTTCACATCCAGCAGACCAGAGACTTAGGAAGGAGACCAGTACCACCAGTCAACTGGACTGGTGGTACTGGTCCCAGTGAAAAACCATTAAGTAGCCAGAGGGAAAAGTTTGATTATGACTTAATCTGACAAACAGTGTCTGGCATTTATGACAAGAAAAACAACGATTATTAGATTAGATGATTTTCTAAGTTTTCTGTTACAAAGAAACAAGAAATTGTTTGCCTTGAAATTTTATGAAGAAAGATATCAAAGATTTAAAAATGTATCAAAGTTCATATCAGTCGACCAACCAACCAATCAGTCAGACATTCCTCACTGGACCACAGAGCCTCACGGTTCTGCCCTTCCTGACAGTAACTTTCCATGAACATAGAAGTACTTTCTATGTCAGTTCTTCTGTTTCTTTCTGTCTTAGGCCTCTGATGGCCTCTCACACCGAGCCAGGATCTGGTCCAGTTGAAGAGAGTTTTTCCTCTCCACTGTCGCCACATGCATGGTCAGTATGATGTAATGCCAGCGACTGACTTTGGCTAAACATAGACAGCCAGTTTCCCTGTTAGGAGGTCAGATGTATTTTGTTTTCAGGAAGTGGCCATGTCTAAAGCAACCAGTGGAACCAGTGGTGCCATCACTGGCAGAACGGTTCTGTTATCAGGACGGCCTGATGGTCCCATCAGAGAGTGAAGGTCACATGACCAGAGGTCAGGGCAGAGGTCACATGGTGGATTTGCATGTGGGCCGATGGAATCGCTCTTCATCTGTCCGGTTTATTCAAAGTGTCCAGACCAGCAGGATGTTTGGCTCTGATCCCCTGACCAGGAGAAACAGGATGGCTCTGGTTCTGATACCAGATCCACATGTTTTCTATCATTTCTCTTTGTTAACATCACAACAGACAGAACTGATGTTACCGATATTCAAACTGCTGCTGCGACTGGCAGAAATTAGATTTTAATATGCAGGCAGCGCTGATGGTGGAGAGGATGAGAGGCTTTCTGAAGTCTGGATACTTATGTTTTTAACCATTATGATAAACCTTTTACTGTAGTTTAGTTGGTTTATTTAAATTCAGTTTGACTGTGAAGTGGTGACCAACACCAAACTTTATTATAACACATTTCAGCAACAAAGCAGCTCAAAATTTGATTAATATTTATTTCAGATGTTAAAACAACACAGTAAAAATACTGTAGTGCAGAAATGACAAGATGGAGATGAAAATGAGGAAAACCAAACAGAGGAAGAGTCGATTGAGAAGTTGGTTTGTTCTGATCTGCTGCTTCTAACCCAAACCGATCAGTCAGGATCAGGAACTAAACAATTCCTCAAATACGCTCCAAAGATTTAAACATCCATTGATTATCTTACACTTTGTTTTGATTTTGCATTAGCTCCTGCTAACAGCGCTAGCTCTAGCTAATGGTGTTAGCTCCTGCTAATGGTGTTAACTATAGCTAATGGTGTTAGCTCTTGCTAAAGGTGTTAACTATAGCTAATGGTGTTAGCTCCTGCTAATGGTGTTAACTATAGCTAATGGTGTTAGCTCCTGCTAATGGTGTTAGCTCCTGCTAAAGGTGTTAACTATAGCTAATGGTGTTAGCTCCTGCTAATGGTGTTAACTATAGCTAATATAGTAAACAGTAAGTCACAAGCAGGTCAGGTTAGCTTGTTATCACCACAACCTAGACCTCAATAGGTGAAAATATAGTAAAGACATACTGTTTTTAAAGTTATGAGTTTTTAGGTTATTAGGAAAATGTCAACATCTTTAGAGTAACTTGTTGAAAAAGTCGTGGATTTCTTTCTGCTCAGGCTCCAGTTTGGCCTCAGGAAAAGAAAACTCTTCCTTCCAGCTGCGTTCAAAGTCTTTCTTTCTATGCCTTGTTAGCACTAAGTGGCTGGTAATGACATCCTGGTTCTTTGTCGTTGGCTCATTTTCAGTGTTTGGTGCAGTGAGGTGTAAACAGTGGAGACCAGAGGAGAAACTGGTCCTGGTGGTTCTGAAGTTTTGCTGTGTTAAACTTCAGGACTGCTGGAGGTTCTGAACAGACAGAAGAAATGGACTCAACAACTCTCCACAATCCTCAAGCATTAAGCTTCACTTCTCTACTATTGTTGCTCCAACAACTCACCTGAAGCAAACACACACTTCACCTGTGAACTTCCTGAACTGTGGTTGTGCAGGTCACTTCAAGTCTGCGTCTGATTGGTCGACCAACTTCAACTAAGTGAGTGAATTTTTCTAATGAGCTAGTGTCAATAAACTGAAGTTATTATCTTCGGCCCTAAAGAGGGACAATCTAGAGTCAACACACAGCTTCAGTTCTTCCAGCTGGAAACTAGAGATCAGGATGACCTCTGACCTCTGACCTGAACCTTCAGAGCCACATAAAGACAGTTAAAAGTGGACCTTTAATCACCTGAGGAACATTTCCAGGACCAGAGACTAAAGTCTCAGATCAGAGAAACTCATCCAGGCTTTGATTCCTGCAGCAGGTCTGACTGACAAACCAACAGTCCAGAACCTGCTGGTCCAGAACCTGCTGGTCCAGAACCTGCTGGTCCAGAACCTGCTGGTCCAGAACCTGCTGCTGGAGTTCTGACTAGAACCAGGAAGATAGAGACACCGCCCAGTTCTACACCACCCGGTTCTATGATCATTCACAGACAACAGACTTAAATCACTGAATGGATCAGCACCAAATACATTAAAGATCTTCAGTTCTAGCAGACGGTTTTGGACTGTGAGTCTTTTTGGCTTTTGATTTTTTTTGCTGTTAAAATGAAAATGAAATAGAAATCAGAATCCCAGTAGATCATCAGGAACATCATGAGTGTCTCTTTGAGCCTCTCTGTCCCGGATCACCTCCATGACCGACCGACCCACATGAAGGCCGAGAGAGAAAAACACAAACATGACCCAAAAGTCAGACTGCTGAGACCAGACCAGGTCAGGGAACGTTTTCACTCTGAGTAACAGAAACTCTTGGATAAAACATCAAAAATATCATAAAAACATTCAATCTTTATCAATTATGGGCATAAACAGTTCCATAAATGTATATTCTGCTAATTGTTTTGCTGTTTAACAAACATCAGGAGGGAAGGATTTGAGTCTGTAGTTTTAAACATGAACTCTCTTTAGATTAAATATCTAATTTGCAATATTCATAACTGTTAATGATTAATTCATGCTGCCGTATGATAACAGGGCCTGCTGTGTTTACCTGACCTTTGACCGGAGCTGCTGCTGCTTCACCTGCTTTAGGAAACATAGGAGAGAAAACAGAACGGAGATTTTCTGTTTTCCTACATTTTAAAGATTTCAAAAGTTTTTAGAAAATTATTTTAGGGGAAGTTTGTGCTGATAAGAAGGAAGAAGCCAAAGGTTGACGATCAGCTGCTGCTTTTTGTTTTTGGATATTTTAAAGAATTTCCCATAAGCATGAAAAGTTTCTCCTTCATGCAGAAGTTTTAATCCTCGACCCTCTGATGGGTTTCATAACTCATCTGGTTTAACCTCCAGCTCAGCCTGTAATCTGAGTTTATTTCAGCAGAAGATCCCAGGATTAAGTTACTGTTTAGTTTTTCTTTCTCTGGCTCCGTTTTAAATCCCGCTCTTGTTCCTTGGCATGATCATCTGCTGCCTGATCCTCACAGCTCTCCAGCTCTGGGTTTCACATTTAAACATCAGCCAGCATCAACAGGTGAGCTCTGAAAATGAAAGGTGTTTTCTCAAGATCCACCAAAAGAACCTCATCAACTTTGATAGTTTTATTTAAATGAAAACATGGTGGATGAACCCAGCTTTCATAATGAAGGTGAACTTGAATGAGTGACTAAATCCTGCTTCTCCTTTTGGATGATTTGTTTTCCAACAGAGTTCATTTTGCAGCAGCAGCAGCAGCTCTATAAAGAGAAGCGTTGTGATGCAACCTGCAGGCTGTCGGTTCGCCGCTCGGAGCCAGACGGGTTCAGATCGTTACCATCCGAGGCCACGTGAGAACGGCGTGGAGCTGCTGCGGTCTAAAGTTTCACTCTGGATGATTCACGTGTAAAACAAGACTGTTTGGGTTGTGAAAGCCATCAGAGTGACAGAAATATTCCTGACCTCTGACCTCCAGCAGATAAGGAAGCCTTCTAGCTCTTTAAGGAGGAAACCTTGTGGTTATTTTGATTCTTTTTACTATAAAGTCTTCATGATGAGGGTGAATCTGCTGGGATTTGATCATTAAAAGGACAAAATGTTCTTCACCCCCTGAGAAAACCAGAGGATCGGGCAAAGCAAGCAGACAAAGGTCGTCACTTCCAGAGCCAAAACGTTCTGTCTGAAAAAGAAAAAGGACAAGCAAAGATTAAATAACAATTTCTATTCTGTCCGACTCTGTTGGCCTGAAGATTCAGTGTTGCAACAAAACCAACAGACTAATAACCCGACCATGAAGACATGCAGGTCAAATTAGGAGCGAGTTCCTCATCCTGCCTCCTTAGAGCTTCACCTGAGGAACAACCTGAGTCAATCAGATGATTTTCATATCAGCAGGTGAAAATCACAGAGATTTACAGCAGAAACCGACTGAAATAAAACATCAGAAGAGTTGAAGAAGTTTAGAGACGAAACCTGAAACCTTTCAAACAGAACGGTCCAGTCAGGCAGTTTACATAACTATAAAACAAAGATGAAACCAAACTGTTTCTATTCCAGCCTCTGAGGAACAGAACGGTACCAGAACCGGTTCTGGTCGTCACGTCCAAGTCCAACGTTCCACCTGATGAAGGTTTGGGAACAGAACAGAACCTCACAGTGAAAAAGCTCTACTGTTTGAAACTGGTCAGTGTTTTGGGAATTTTGAATTGGGAATTAATTCTTCTTCAAAATGGGAAAAACAGGAAAACATTCCATTCATGAGTTGAGAAAAAAAATACTGCTCATATTTGCACCAGAGAGAAAATTAAAAAGTTTAAATCAACTACAGCTGTGAAAAGCAACGTTTTCCTTCAGATGGAAAGAAAAGTAAAAACCTCCAGAGTTTCTGTTGTAGAGCACAGGGGGGCGTGGCGGGGTCACCAAAGGTCATCCTCTGTCCTGCCATCCCTGAGGTAAACACACTGAACTTTACAGAAACAGTCTGATGCAAAACAGGTGAATGAAATCAGAAAATAAAATAACTTCCTTACTTTATAAATGTTCCTGGATTCCGGATTGGATTATGAAAATGATGCTGCAGCAATATAACTGAGTCCAGGCCGGGAGTCCAGGCCGGGAGTCCAGGCCGGGAGTCCAGGCCGGGAGTCCAGGCCGGGAGTCCAGGCCGGGAGTCCAGGCCGGGAGTCCAGGCCGGGAGTCCAGGCCGGGAGTCCAGGCCATGTTTTCAGTGAAGCTCTAAGCTGAAGTTCAGAGTGAATCCAAGCAGCTGAGTTTGTTTTTATTATGCAAAGCAGAGAAGATTAATGTTTCTAATCAATAATCTTCTTCTCTCACTCAGAATTAGAAAACATGATCTGAATGTTTGATCAGACATTCACACAAAACTTTATCGAATTTCAGAGCAGTGACAGCGATACATTATTATGTTTACGAATGTAAAAACAAGGAGAAATATGTTCTTTAAAATACTGATTTAATGTATTTATTTGAACGAGGACAGTGTAATTTAATAAAACACATACATGACTTAAAATGCTAAAATATATAAATAAGGTTAAGGAGATTATTAGTCCTTGTTTGGAAATTAAAGCAGATGAATTAAAATGGAGTGAATGAGTTAAATACTGATCAGAAACTGTCATTAAAATAAATTAATAAAATATCTTATTGTGGATGTTTGGACTGTTAATGTGCAAATCAAACTGTTTCCATCAAAGTAGCTTCTGTTGGGAAAGTTCAAGAATAAAGAAAGAGTCCAAACGTTCAATGTTTCCTATTTTCTTTTACTTTCAGGAGATATTTAATATTTTTAAACCGATGTGGTGAAAATAATACAATGTAATCAACTGCAGGAGTTTCTATATTTTATGACAGTTGTAGTAAAAAAGAGAGAATTATTTAAGATGGAAAATGTCATGTTTATACATATTTATGTCTGTTATTGTTTATTCATATTTTCCAATGATCCTTTAGACTTTTGTTAACAAAAAGTGATTTTTTTTCTTCTGCTATTATATATAATCATGTATATTTTCTTATAATGGACCTTAACATTATTTTTTTGTGTCTGACTCAGTTTGATGAGTTGAACGTCTCTGGTGGCTTCATGTCTGTCATCCTGTTTTAACCTCTACAAAATAAGAGCTGTTACATTCAGCTGTAGAAAACAAGCTCTATGAATAAAGTCTGATTGCTGTTCAGGTCTTAAAGCTTCATCCTCGGTGTCAGGTGATGAAGCAGCAGGTCACAACGACCCTCTGCACACGTGAAAAACACAACAGCTCCCTGAAAACTGAGAAAAGCAAAACGAAGTTCACCCAATTTCTGTTCCATGTTTATCCACATGCTTTAGTAATGTTTAACTCAGCTGGAAATCAATAAGGTCAGAAAACTCCAAAAACGTCCAAAACAGCAGAAAACTCATCCTGACTTGTGTTTGTTTCCACATCAGATGAAGCAGATTCATAAGACAAAGAGCTGGAAGCGTCAAGGCTCTTCAGAGTCGACCCATCAGGAGCTGAAAGCTCCTTCAGAGTTTCCTCCTGTCGTCTGCACTGAGGAAATGATGCTGCTAATTACTCCTTGCCTGAGTTGGGAGGAAACTAATTACATTTACTTGAGTAACATTTTGAAAAAGATGTAATTTTAGGAGCATTTTTACTTTTTGCTTCTCTTATTTGAGTAAACTTCAGTCTCCTCTCCTCACTGAATGAAGAACCAGAAACAAACAAACACCTGCAGGTCCAGTTAAAGTTTCTGAAGTTTTAGAAATAAAATGATGAGGAAAAATTTTTTTTATTTTGGAGTTATGTAATTTGAATAAACACTGTAAAAGCACAAAATCTCTCCAGATATTTTACTCTGGTTTCTCGTGCAAAAATCTTAATACACTTGAAATAATAAAAAAAACTTATTTAAAAGTAACTTTTTAAAAAGATGTAGGAGATTAATTTACATCAATGATTCTTAAATATTTATGAAGAAGTTACACTGACAGATTATTTGCCTTATAAAATATAAGGGAGATAATTTGGCTCCTATTTCTTTCTGAAAAGTAATAAATTAGTTTTGTCTTATTTTGAGTGTATTAATATATTCACACTAGAAACTAGAACAAAAATACTGGGTCAGATTTTGTGCTTTTTCAATGAATTATTGTCACTTTATATTTTAAAATATTAAATAATCCATGTTTTGTAACCTTTTTACCAAATACTTTTTATTTGAGTAAAAATATGTTCTGTAATAGGTAATAGGTTCTGTAAACTGTCTTTAGTTGCTTTAAGAGACTTTATTCACCATCGCTACATGAACGGTTCTATAAGGGGATGTTGGTTCAGGTCCAGAGGATCCAGCCAGCAGGGGTCCATCATGCATCTCTTACTGCTGCTGACGAATGTCATCCATGAGGCGTCACGCCCCCAATCAGCTGGCCTGCAGCCAGGCCTGCTGGCAGCTGATTGGCCGCTGCGCACTGGCCTTTGGCTTCCCCATTGGCTGCCTGCGCAGCCCAGATGACTGCATATGCAAATGTTGCGTTGCAGGCAGTTGAAATCGCAGAGTGCTGAGCAAAGCCAGGCACTGAGGGAGAGAAGCGAAGGGGGAGTGACCACAGCATGAGCCTGTAGAGCCACAGCACTAAAACCTTCTGCCTTTTTCTCCTCGGAGGCTCCGGTTCTGTTTCCATGAGTGCTGCAAGGTAAGAAACATCAGAACCGTAACTATAGAGCTCATTTACATGAAAAGGTCAAAGTTTATGTAGGAAGAGTTCAAATTTGATCTAAATGTGTCAAATCTTTGCATCAGCTCAGCCAAAACATATTTTAGTTTCTAGTGCAAATATCTTGATATACTGGAAATAAGAGAAAACTAACTTAAATGGATGTAAACAGTTTGTTTTAGAATAGAAAAGAAAAGCAGCATCAGATATAAAAGTTAAAAAAGGTTTTAAAGTGTTAAAAACATAATAATAATGAAAAATAATTTACTATACAAAACTAGTAAATACTGTGGAGTTATTACAAATAAAAACAATCAGGATGAGTCAGACCACTTGTCCAAAAATAAAGTCAATAATTCTTTAATATTTATAATAAAAGTTCTATTTCCCTGGTAGATTCTGTCATTTATAATAAAACGTTTCCTCCAGTGCAACTTTTTCATTAATGTTAAGAACTTATCTTGCTAAGTAGCTGCTTGTAAGTTAGTTTGGTCTTATTTTAGATATTTGCACCTGAAACTAGACTGAACTACTTAGTGAGTCTGTGTGTTTCTGCGGCGTGTTCATCTTAAACGGCTTAATAGTAAAAGAAGTGAAGTTGAATTGGTTTTGCAGCCATCCAGGCTCTGATCCTTCTGGAACTTTCTGTTTCCTCCTCTCCCTCCCTCAGTGTGCTCACGTCCTTCAGTCCATCCGCGATGCCTGGCCCAGTGATGACAGACGTGGCGATGAGGTTTTACATCAGCCACTCTCCGCCTCCTCTGCGGAGCTTCATCAGCTCCTATGGCGACCTGCAGAGGGCCAAGAACCGGGCCAACCAGCCCAGCGCCCGCAGCCGCAGCCAGCAGCTCTACAAGCCGCTGCGGCCCTGCCTCAGCAGCCAGCGCCGGGCGGCCGACGACGGCGCCCACGTGGCCTGGGCTAAGAAGAAGCCCATGAAGAAGAGCGTCGTGTTCGCCGACACCAAGGGTCTGTCGCTCACCGCCATCCACGTTTTCTCCAAGTTCGATGATGAGCCGTACCAGAACAAGACGGTGGACGGGATCGTGGAGGAGCTGCAGTTCGAGATGAGCGACCTGGAGAACGCCACCATGGACCTAAAGATCAGCTCGGTGCGCAACCTGGCGCTCGACTTCAAGCAGCCCTCCGCCGACTACCTGGACTTCCGGAACCGGCTGATCAGGAACTGCGTCTCCCTGGAGAACTGCTCGCTGCAGGAGCGCTCGCTGACCGGCACCATCAAGGTCCGGAACGTGGGCTATGAGAAGTCGGTGCAGGTACGGGTCACTTACGACTCGTGGGCGACCTTCAGCGACGTCGACTGCAGCTTCCTGAACAACGTCTACTGCTGCCAGGACACCGACACCTTCGCCTTCAAGCTGGAGCTCCCGGCGTACACCCCGCCCCAGAACCGAATCGAGTTCTGCATCTGGTTCCGGGTCCAAGGCCAGACCTACTGGGACAATAACGAAGGCAAGAACTACCCTCTGAAGCACATCGGCTGGAGCGGAGAGGACATGTGCAAAGACTCTGCGGCGCAGCAGAAACCGCCGGAGCACAAAGCCGGGGTCACGAAGGTCCCGGAGCTGGAGTTCGATCAGTTCGGCAGCCCACGCATGTCCAGCGGACTGTTCCCGGGCTGGCAGAGCTGGGGTCACATCGACAGCACCGTGCCTTACTGGTGAGAGCGCCAGAACTCACCAGCTCCGGGTCTGAGTCTGACCGACTCAAAGCAAACTGAACCTGAAGGTGCACAAACCAGACAAAACCCCGAGTTCCACCCGCTCAACTGACCTGCTTTCCGCTCACTGGGCCGGTGAATGATTGAACTGGAGGAGAATCACCTGAAACAGCTCTGCTCTGTAAAATATGTTGAAATGTGCCTTTTCTTTGTGCCTGCCCACTAAAATAAAGACTCTTAGTGCACATGAGGACGGTTGGCCCCTTTTTGGGGGCCAGATGCATTAGCTGAACATGCACTGATTGAGATGTCCCTCAATGTGACAACGTCTATAAGCTGAGGGAAATGAATTACTGGCATTAATCCTTCATATTGAAGGGAAAGCTTGGGGAGTGCATGGCCACAGAAAACACAGCTGATTCATTTCTAATGAAGCAAAGCACTAAACCTCCTGCACCTTCTGTCAGACGTAGAAAGTTCACACACCATTCAGAATCGCCTCGGTTGTACAAACAGGAGTCATGCAGCCCTTTCTTTCCCTCCATGTAGATTGCACATGTCTGTCTGGTAAATGAGGTTGAGTGATGAAATTCTGAGGAACTGAGCTGCTATGAAGATGTCACAAGAAAAGACTGGAATGTGATTGGTTGGCTATGAAAGTGAGGAAGTTTGGAAATGTGTGAGGTTCTGGTTCATGCAGAGAGAAATGCTGTAAAGTCTGAATGTGTCGTTTTCTTTAGCTGTTTTTAAAAGTGCAATTGTTGATCAGTCGTGTACAGAATGTGTGGATGCAGCGGAAATGTTTCCTTTTCTCAGTCTGAAGAAAAAGTCCAAGCGTTTTGAGTCTCACTTGAAGGCGTGTCGCTGACGCGCCATGTTGGTTATGTATTTCCTTTTTCGAAATAAATTTCTATGTTTGTGCTAACGAGTCGACGGCTCCAGTGTCTTTTATTGAAATAAACATCACATAAACCCAATAAACAATATAAAAACCAAATCAAAATCTTTCTTCTCCTCATATTCTTTGTTTTTCAATATTTGTTCATTTATCTTAAAAAACTCCTAGATTGAAGCTAAAATCAGATTTTCTCACCAGTAGCAGCTAAAATAGAGACGGTTATGATACAGCAGTAATGTTTGTAAACATTGGACCAAAACCAAAACAACTCCTGTGTTTACAAACATGGAGGAGATTCAGGAATAATTCATGAGTGAACAAAGTTTATCCTCCAGACCGGATCAAAACCACCGTTTACGTTTACCACCAAACCAAACCAGAACTGTTTATATAACTGGGACCAGTTCACTCAGACTGGGACCAGTTCACTCAGACTGGGACCAGTTCACCCAGACTGGGACCAGTTCACTCAGAC
>CAEFZX010012707.1:21577-38679 GCA_903066825.1 Alfaro cultratus | reverse complement strand
AGTTCACTCAGACTCGGACCAGTTCACCCAGACTGGGACCAGTTCACCCAGACTGGGACCAGTTCACTCAGACTGGGCCTGGGACCAGTTCACCCAGACTGGGACCAGTTCACTCAGACTGGGACAAGTTCACCCAGACTGGGACCAGTTCCAAACCAGCAGTTAGTGGCAGGCTGATGTCACTTCCTGTTTGACAGACCCAGCTGGCGACGCTGCAGAGGAGTTTAAAGAACCCAACACAGAATCTCAGTCAGAGTTGAGTCTGGACTTTGACTAGACCATCGCAGCGCCTTGTTTCTTTTCTATCTCAGATCGGATGTTGCGATCAGAGCGATGACCTGAGAATATGATGGACATGTTTTGGTAAACGGAGGATTTTATGGTCCAGTCACTGACAGGATCAGGTCCCACATCACCACTCCTCCACCGCCGTGCAGCGGCCAGCTGGAGTCTTCAACTTTGGTCTCTTTAAACCTCAGTCCTGCAGCCAAGTTGCTGGTTGTTAATCCCTCTTAGCAACCAATACTGGACTAATTACCCAGTCATGACCTTTGACCTCTGGGACAAATCTTCAGGGTTGTTCCCTCAGCTCTCTGAGTGACAGACTTCTGGTGGTTTGGAGATGACCTTTGACCTCTCCCCCTGGAAGAGGGGCAGCAGCTGGATGTCTGGGATCAAATACAGAAACCATTGTCTGATGATCAGATAATTAATGCACTTCAACTTTTTATCACATGAAAACACTAAGAAAATATCCTAAAATAAAATTACTAGAATCAGTTTGTAAGAGAATGAAGCTGAAATACAAGAATAAAGTCCCAGAGTTTCTATGAATTTCTCTGTTTTCTTCCTGAAACTCTGTCATTGTGTTTGAACTAATGAAATCCTGGAAACTGTTGTGGTTTATTGGATTTGAAGCTAATATTTAAACTGAATCTGCTCAGTTATTAATCTGATATTAAAGACAGAATGAAAACAGTGAAGCTCCTTGTTTTGCATCTTTTTCCGTTTCGCGGTTATTGAATCATCCAGTTGGATGTGAAGGTCTGCGTTCAGACAGAGTGCTGGTTGAGACGTCTTATCAGATTATGATCATCTGAGTCTCTGTGATGTCAGAGTAAATCAGGATCAGGTCCGATGGAGAGATTACTCTGGTCGCATGTTGATCACTGGATCAGCAGAGCCGTCGCCTTTAAAGGAAATGTCGGCTCTTCAGCAGGATTCAGTTTAAAAAGGTTATGAAAAGTGTTTATTTTTCTAATAATGTCCTGCAGCAGGATTCCTACATTTGGTCAGAACTTTATAATAATAAACATGTAAATAAAAGCGTTTTCTTGGCCCTGCTGCAGCAGGATCAGTGTTGGCCAGTTGATGTTGGCCCTCATCTACAGATCAGGTTCACACACCGTCCTTCTCTCTCATGCATCAGGTCCTTATGACTGAACTTGCTGAATTTGCAGGACTCTAATATAAATAATTAAAAGTTGAGCCGCTCCAGCTCCAGGTCTCATTTTAAGGTACACTCAGACTCTGGATGAAAGCTGATAAAAGCCTCTGTTGCCTGCAGGAGTTTCATCCTCGCTGCTGTTCATATTGAGCAGGAAGAACGCCGGCTGCCTCTGTTCGGCACGCACAAAGGAAAAGCTCCAGGCGGGACCAGAACCACCACATGAAGCCTGAAAATTCCTGCTTTATCACAGCTTCACGTCTTTAATGCAGCTTTTCTTTGCTTTCATGGGTATTTCTCATATGTAGGAACAAAAACTCTACGTTTCTGTATCTCTGAGCTCCTGAGGGATTCTGACCTCCACAAATATGAGTATCTTTGCTGTTTAGATGAATAGATAAACTGAATTCGTTTTTTATTCTAGCAGCTTAAAAAATACACTTTTATACACAGAAACATCAAAGATAAGAAGTTTGAAGAACTTTGCCAACAGAAACCCTGAGGAAACATTTTCTGCTTTGTTTACTGGCGAGAGGAGAAGGACAGTCATGTGAGGAGGAGGAGCAGGAGGAGCAGAAGGAGCAGGAGGAGGAGGAGCAGGAGGAGGAGCAGGAGGAGCAGGAGGAGCAGGAGCAGGAGGAGGAGCAGGAGGAGCAGGAGCAGCAGGAGCAGGAGGAGGAGCAGGAGGAGGAGCAGGAGGAGGAGCAGGAGGAGCAGCAGGAGGAGCAGGAGGAGCAGGAGCAGCAGGAGCAGGAGGAGGAGCAGGAGGGGGAGGAGCAGGAGGAGGAGGAGGAGGAGGAGCAAGAGGAGCAGCAGGAGCAGCAGGAGGAGGAGCAGGAGGAGGAGGAGCAAGAGGAGCAGCAGGAGGAGCAGCAGGAGGAGCAGGAGGATGAGGAGGAGCAGGAGGAGCAGCAGGAGGATGAGGAAGTGCTCCTCTGACCGGTGGCCCCTCAGCCAGGTGTAGCTGCAGGTGATCATCATACAATCTCTTCTTTGGATGATCTTCAGGTTTGTATTGACAACATTTCAGATGTAAAGAGTTTGGATGAGGATCTGAAGCAGAGCTGGTCCTGCTGGCATCAGCAATAAGCTTCATATCTTTATGCCAGAGATGCATCATCTGCATCCAAATGTTTACCAAGAGTCATGCAGAAATATGACCAAGATCCAGATGATTCTGTCAGAAAAGCTCAACAATCATCATTTTTAGTAAATGAGTTCAAAATTTGTTTTTATAACTTGTAGGAAATAAATATTAAATTTACACAAAATACATAAAACACTAAAACTGGAGCTTCAAACCAACTCAGTCCAGCTTTATTAGTTTTTCACATTGAAACATGAAAATACTTCAAAAATAAAATCAATTCTTAATTCAACAAGCCTTGTAAGAGAGAACAGGAAATCTAAATCTGAATGTTGGAGCCACCAGGCTGGTAAATACCACTGACTCAGAGGTTCCTGTGGTGCTTCTGTAAATGTTACTGTAATGTTCATAGTTTACTCAGCAGCAGGTTTTGGGTTCCGATGTGGTTCTGGTTCTGACTCAGATAACTCCTTAAACATTCCCACCCTGATCCTCAGCTCTCTGAGGAGATTTATGGAGAGAAATTGAAAAGGTGATTCCAGATCAGGTGCAAAAACAGTTTGACCCTCAACTCAACTTCTAGTTTCAGTTTTTCTCCACCTGTAGCTGATGGAGCCACATTCCCCAGAAAACCTGTAATTTCCTGACGGATCACAGGAACAACCTCTCTAGATGTTCTGCTCTTCATTCCCTCTGCGTACGTCTGAAGTTCTCTGCCTTCCCATTTGTTGCTCAGTCTGCTCTCATTTCCTTTTCTGCATTTGGTTTCCTGTTGACATTGTTCCTCCTCTCTCTGCATCTGTCTCAGCGGTAAAACCATGAAAAGAAAGTATGAAGAAATACCGAAATACGTCTGCATGGTAATATTTAGCTACTGGCTAAAACAGAACAAAGTCACGGCATCAGGAACCAGCCGGTGCAGAAAGACAGACAGACAGACAGACAGCGAGACAGACAGACAGACAGACAGACAGACAGACAGACAGACAGAAACAGACAGACAGACAGACAGACAGACAGACAGACAGACAGACAGACAGAGAGTGGACACATTTTGTAAACATCATAAAAATGTATGAATATTAAGAACATAAAACCTAATACTCAGAATTAAATGTCTGTTGGAAATCTGCAGTAAACCAACAACAGCTGAATTATTTTCAGTTATTCTCCTTTAAAACGTTTCTATCCGTTGATTCCTGTCCAGAATAAACTTCTGAATGAAAATCTTTTTAAAACTGGATCTGCCGGGGGTATGAATAGTTGTGACCCTGGGTGTAAGCTGCTTAGCGTTAAGCCTGGATGTTGGTGTGTGTCCCTGTGTGTGTGTGTGTGTGTTCTGCAGCGGCGGTAGAGCAGTGGTCCAGGTTGATCCGGTGTCGGCAGGCGACTCGGTGCGAAGCTGGATGAGGGAACGTCTAACGTCACATTTATGGTAAATCATGACTTCACAGATGATTCAGTGATTAACAATAAAAGAGAAAAATGCAGAAAGATGATGCTATATTTGACCAACTTTCTTTTCTAGATAAGATAATTCTGCATCATGACACACCGAGTGAGTCACATCAAGTTAAAGACGCTCCGGGCTTATTGATCAGCAGGTGAAACTCAGACTTTCTGAGCCTTTTTACCGCCTGGGTGCGATTTGTTTTAGGACCAGGCATCACGGTGGGGGGAAGCCGTCAAGCAGCTCTTAAGTCTTTGGAGCCGAGTTGGTAAGTAGGTGTGAGGAGGGGGACGTTCAGGAATCCACTTGCAGCAGCTGTCAGGCCAGGGGCCCAACCTTCATCCTTCATCCCAGAGGTGAGGGGACACGTTGATCAGAGGCCGACTGAGGGATTCACCGTCCTCTGACATTCAGTCTGCTTAGTGGCTAAGCAGAGCTGCTCCTCTTTCCTCTTTCTGTTGTAACAATTAAAATTTCCTTTAAATACGTGGAAAGTATCAGAGAGCAAAATGTCTGCAGAGAAAGTAAAGAGGGTTGAGTTTATTCCTGACATTAACTAAGAGATGTAAAACAATAACATTACTATTCTTGTTAACTTAACATGATAACATGGGTTAACTAATCATCATTTACTAACATTATCTGTATTCAGCAACATTAACTCAGTTTGTCTGGAAGAAAATTGCAAATGTTTTTGTCTTTTGGCTCTGGTTAGATATCTGAGACATTATGATTTGTAATTTATTTTTTTCATAGCTTCGTTCATCTTTGGATCTTGTGACAATAATATCAACTCAACAACGTTAAAATCCCTCCATCGACGGCGGCCATGATTACACTGTAAACAGACGTCAACCACAAACCGCTCACACAGACTGCAGTCCCATTTCATTAGCAGCAGGAACGACGATGCAAAAATGAGACTTTAGCAAAGAATGGAGCTGCTGTGTGAACGCAGCCTCGGTGTGAGGCAATCAAGGCCCAGTGGTTCACCAGGCAGATGAGGTCTTCATGCTGCAGATCAAGTCTTTAATTACAGCTTCAGAATGTCAGAAATGGACGATTCAGGTGGTGAAGGAACAAAAGAAAAGGTTCAAATAAAACCGATCAGGGTAAAAATGAGAACTTTGGTCCAAACCGCCTGAACAAGTTCAACATCAGCCCAGTAAAACAGAGAGAGGCGATGGGGCAGAGCAGCAGGTGGAGCAGGAAGGCTGACCACGCTGCTGACAGGTGAGGCTGGTGCTGAGCCTCAGGAGGACAACATGCCGGGGTCTGCGAAGGTCATCTAGAGGTCAGGGTGAAGTGCTGGTCCTCCTAAAGCACCAGCACCTGGTTTAAACATCAGTCCTGATTCAGAGACTTCTGGATGGTTATTTGATGTTGCTTTGGTTTAATCAAATGTTGAACTGCGTTAAATGAACATATAGTTCCTGGAGAGCCAACAAAATGTGCAGCCAAAGTCACGTTTTGGACCCAGTAAAGATCCGGTCAAACATTAACAGCAGCCGGGACACAAAACCAGAAACCTCCATCAGCTGAGGGAGCAACCAGGAAAACAGTCTGATCCAAACCGGCCGTGAAAATCCAATTCTGACAGGAAACAATCGGCTCACTTCCTGCTCCTGGATGTCATGGAGTTTAGTTTGGGAAGCAGATCAGAGCTGAAGCCTCTGGACTGGGAGGCGCCCAGTCTGCAGGCTGGTCCAGTTAGGATGACATAAATACTTATGAAACATGAAGCAGCCGTTAGAGGTCACACCCAGAGGTCACAGAGAGAAAACAGGGTCAAAGTTATAAACACTGAAGAGTTTTTAACATGAAATATTTATGACAACAAATATTTTTACCTTAATCATGAGAATAAAGTATATTTATGCACAAAGGTGAGAAAACGACGTCAGAAGTCAAAGGAAATGCTTCTTTTAGCCACGTGGGAGATAAGGCCTCCCAGTTCCAGAGCTTTCCAGTAACAGCTCGTTACTGGAGCGTCTGGAGATTCCGGCTTCATCTGATAACTGCCCATAAATAGACTTCCTGCCACTTCTGCAGATAAAACCTTCAGGATGTGGTTCAGGTTGGTGACTGACAGGCTGAGCTCTGGGAGGCTGGCTGGCCTTGAACTGGTCTGGTTACTGGGTTCAGAGCAGCAAACCAGTAGAAACCGTCTGAACTGGATTACAGATGAAAACCCTCCAGTCCTGATGCTGAGTGAACGAGTCGACTCCTGCAGGGATGATAATAATAACAATAAAGACTCTTTGTGTGTGTCATTATGATGCTGTGTGGAAACATGACGCTGCGTCAGAATAAACCCAGAGAAACTGCCGAGTCATGCTTCTACAGAACTGCTGTCAATTCATGGAAATGAAATCAAGATTTCTCTCATTTTTAATGGTTTTACTGGCCACAAATCTGATAATCAGCCGACTCTTCCAGTTATAAAGAAGCCTCACATGTTTCCACAGAGCTGAGTCTCATTTAGGAGTTAATTCACTTAGCCTGGATCTCTGGGACGGTTCTGGATCTGAAGCTTCATGTAACTTCAGGTCTCAATATGAAGCTCATTTTATCAATAACTTCTGTGACTTTTCCTGGTTTTCATCTTGGTCCTTCACACCCTGATGATTTGGATCAGAAGGAGCCAGAATATCTTTAGCTGCTGATGTTTTGGAAAGAGATTCATTTAATGCAAGCAACGGATCTGGGTTTCTGAAAGTTTATTTTTGTTGATTTTATTTTATTTAATGGGCTGTAGCCCAGCTCTTTGCTAAAGTTAAACACAGTTAATCACAACCTGTATCATATTTCTTGAATTATTGTTCAAAATAAACTTACAAAGTTAAATAATGAGGGTTTTAATGCAAAGGAAACAGAAACAGGATAAATTTATTCATATTCTGATGTGTATATTTAGCTGTTGGGATACACTCTCTGACTGAGGCTTGTATTGGCAAGTGCAGGGGTCAAAGGTCATCAGATAAAGCAGCTCCCTGATGGGATAAATGTGCGCCGCTGGGCATCAGGCATCGACCCGGTGGGTCGGTGGGTGTTAACTTATTGGACTTTCCATCAGCTGCTGCTGCTGTGCTGCAGATTTAAACACATTGATGTTTCAGAAAATTCACTCTGTAAAACTAGACAACAGACAACAACAGATGCATTACATGTTTTCAAGAGAATTAATTACAATTCTCTTATGTATAGGATCTGTTTGTATCCTTACATTTAGAGGGTTAGCCAGGTTCATTTCCATGCTGTCCTTGCTTCTCTCCTCTCTGACGGACGGATGGTTTTTTGCTCCTCTGTGAACCGACAGGAGGAAACCGCAGCCTGTTTGGCGCTGAACGAGTTCAGACTGATTCTGCTCCAGTTTTATCAGAGCAGTTTGACCCAGAGAGTCTGAACTGACGACCTGCCGTCCTGCACATGTTCACGTGTGAAACTGTACATCTGGAGGCTCCAGAACCACAGGACCTGCTGTCACCATGGCAACGGACACAACGCCACGCTAACACCTAAAGGAAAGCTGTTCAGAGTCATGTTTACAGCTAAGATTTAATGCAATCTGTGTTTAAATATGGTCAGCACTGGCTAATATCTCATAATGGGCCTGATAAGCTAATAAAGAAACAATATTTCTGTCATAAAGGGCTTTATGACAGAATCAGAACAGTTTACATTTCTTTGGGTAAGTGTGACATTAATCTGACTGTCATCAGCGTAACAGAGGATAAGCTCTCCAGGATCCCGCAATATGGGGTCAAAGGAAGCAAATTTAAGGCAAAGAGAAGGGGGGCTAAATCTGCGCCCTGTGGTGCCCCACAGAGGGTGATGGTTTGTTAGGATGGAGCCAGTCTTATCTGTTCAGTTTGGTCATCTAAACGCCTGCTGGGTGCAACAGAAGGTAAGTTGTTGATCAAAGTGACCTGCATTCAGTCTATAGATTTGAATAATTTTAATTAAAAACTAAAAGTTCTTTTTTCCATATCAGTCAGACTCTGGCTGGAAGCAACACTTTCATCAGAGTGAAGCGTCCGTCGCTGCTGTCAGCCGTCCCAGAGCTGCAGACACTGCAGTCAGGAGGGAAAGTTAATGATGACAGAGGATTCCACGTCTCCATCCATTCCCATCACCTGACGGATCATCTAAAGCTTCCACATCGTCTGAGAAGATAATCCCTTCAGACTGAGATCATCACCTCCTGGGCGACCTTGGAGGCTTCACCCACTGACCGGCTCTGCTTCTGTCTGTCTGAACGCCACATCACGTCTCACTGTGAGGACGTTTCACTTCAATCCCACTTCTACCAGCTGACCTCATGTGAGTACAGCACGAAGCAGCTGAAACTCTCCATCAATATAAGGATGAACATACTGATGACTTTGGGACAAAGAATCCACTTCTGTCCAAGAAGACCACCAAGGACAGACCACCAAGGACTGAATCCTTCATTGTTGTAGATGTTGAAGACCAGAACTTTTAAATTTTGGACCTTTGGTCAGAAAACCAGACCTGAACCCCAGAGATCAGTCATGGAAACGCAGCTGAAGAAACAGAAGAAATGAAAGATCACCGTCAGCCTGGATCTGATCCACCAGTCCATGTTCACCATGATGGACAGAAATACAGACGTTAAGAAGAAGATCCAGACTGGACACACCAACTGGTCCCATCAGTTACTATGGAAACAGGTAACACTCCATCACTCTCTGTCCAGATGGGTGGATTCAGTCATTAAGGTGGAGCTAAGCCCCTTTTAAAAGCAAAACTCCACCAAGGTGGGCGGAGCTAAGAGACACTGAGGGGCGTGGCCAAATGTGAGGATGAGTGGAGGGTAAAGGTCAGGAGGAGGGAGCACTGTTCCCAAATTCGCATCTGTGTTGCCATATTTAGTGTCTCTTCAGACCCTGTTGAGACTTTTATTAAAAAATGTGACTAGCAACAAATCTAGTGGGGGTTTTTCTGCGTTATTGGATATTTTTATGGCAACATGTGAAAGCAGCTGTTTCTGAACCACTATGTTTGTCTGAGTGAGACGGTTTTATATGCCAACGCTGGGCTGTGTGATGTAAAGCTAAACCTTTGGAACCAATAGGAAAAGTCAACTGCAGTCGCCACAGTTCAACCTAAAGAGGGCAGCACTGAGACGGATCCAGGCAAAATATTGCAGAATTTAAAAAAATTACACAGAAACTTCAGGCAGAACATTAGATAATCTATTTAGATCGTTTATCAGCAAAAAAAAGTTGCTTTTAGGTTTTATTACTCTTTATGGACGTAACAGGGCCAAAAATCTCCTATAAACACAAACAGACTCTGAAATGAAGGGGAGCTTCCATCATTTCCAGGTTTAGCTAACTGTGAAGAGAAAACGGGAACAAAGACCCGGTTGTTTCTGTTCTCTGGCTGCAGCAGCCTGCAGGAGAGTTCTGGTGTTCTGGAGTGATTATAGACACCATGGGCCCGATGTCTTCCGGGACCAGGCTATAAAACCTCTCTGGTATGAAACTTTTAAAGTTCTGTGGAAGTGTGAGGCAGGATCCAGAGACAAAGCTATGAGAGGCTTGTCCTGTGGTCCATTTCACCAAATATGGAAACGGAGAGATTTCCAGCTCTGCAGCTGAAGCCCAGGAGAGACTGTCAGAACTGAGCCGGTCCACTGCTGTCTTTACAGGAACCAGAGCAGAACTTATTCCATGTTGTTGTTTCCTTCTGGTGGACCTGAAACCACAGAGGCTCCTTCATGACAGATTCGATTCTCCACCGTCTCAGGATTCAGTCTGAGTTTTCTATCAGAGCTCAGCCAGCCTGCAGCTCAAACAGCAGCTTTTACAGACCACAGAGTTACATAATGCAGTAAAAAGAATGTGTCATGGCATCGTGTGTTTAATAAATGTTCTTACTTCGATGCGCCGACGTCAGCAGCTGTTTTCAGAGCCAATCAGCTCACAGAAGCAGATTGGGAACGCTGGAAGCAGAAAGTAAGCCGGAGTCTCCAGAGAGGAGAAACTCTCAGTTATCACTGTTCACATGCTGAGCAGCAGTTAGCTTCACTGAGCAGCAGTTAGCTTCACTGAGCAGCAGTTAGCTTCACTGAGCAGCAGTTAGCTTCACTGAGCAGCAGCTAGCTTCACTGAGCAGCAGTTAGCTGAGCAGCAGTTAGCTTCACTGAGCAGCGGTTAGCTTCACTGAGCAGCGGCTAGCTTCACTGAGCAGCGGCTAGCTTCACTGAGCAGCGGTTAGCTTCACTGAGCAGCGGGTAGCTTCACTGAGCAGCAGCTAGCTTCACTGAGCAGCAGCTAACTTAAATGAGCAGCAGGTAGCTTCATTGAGCAGCAGCTAGCTTCACTGAGCAGCAGCAGCTAGCTTCACTGAGCAGCAGCAGCTAGCTTCACTGAGCAGCAGCAGCTAGCTTCACTGAACAGCAGCTAGCTTCACTGAACAGCAGGTAGCTTCATTGAACAGCAGGTAGCTTCATTGAGCAGCAGCTGGCTTATTTTCAGAAATCTGAAAATCAGTTTGCATTCACACCAGCCCTGTTCAATCCACTTTAATCAAACTCTAATTTGTTTGCCTTGAAAGTCCTGGTTGGTTTGGGGAAATGTGAATCAAACCAACTGAAAATGTAACATGTTGGCATTTTGGTCCCAGTCAAACCGAGTCTACTGGACTGTCAGGTGAGAAAACTTCCTTAGACTCAGCATAAACCCGCCTGGTGCAGCTCTACCCAAACAGAAAAGGTTCAGTCTGATTCAATGACTCCATCTCCATCCAGGCTGCTTCAGGAAACATCCCAACACCACCAGAGTGAACTCCAAGGTCAGACTGGGCAGCAGCAGGTGCTAGCCAGCTGCTAGGAACCAGCAACATGTCGACAGTCACACACAGTCTGCTGGGGGTCAAGGGTCCTGGCTGGGATCACCCCTCCAGACTAACACTTTCAGGTGCTCAGGTTAAGGTGATAAGAGCAAACACATCAGTCGGGATCAATGCTCCTCGCTCTGCTATCGGCTGCCATCGATGCGGCAGCGCGGCGCAGTCAGAGGGTTTTTCCACGCGCCTCTGTCAGCTCCGTCAGGTCGATAGGATCTGCAGGCCTGTTTGATGATAAACACTGCTGGAGCTGCTCAGCATGCATGCCTGTAAACACCAGAGTGTTGCCAAAGACGCAACTGTTGCTGTTTGGGTTTTAGTTACGTCAGTTTGGGAATCCATCCTCCAGAGTCGCTTCAAAGGTCAGAGGCCAAATCACAAAGAAGAGCAGATTCTCCTTGGAGTCTGACTTGTCTCCATATGGAAACAAAATCATTCACACTCTGCTGCATAAACCTCATGCTAACCCTGACTTCATAAAGCTCCAGAAAGAAACTGAAAATTTGGCGCATTTGTAGGTTTTGCTGTTTCAACCTGAAAAGGCAAAAAAAAAAAAAGACATTTTTCTTTAGGACCAACAGAGTCACTATTGGTGCTCAGTTTGAGTAAATGTCCTATATTTTACCTGTAATGTACTGTAAAAGAGTATTGTTGTCATATAAATATTGAAGTCAGAAGGTTTTTGTCAAGTGTTTTGGTTTTATCTGCAGAATTTCACAGGAGTCAACAGGTTCAATGGAGTTCAGAATCACAAATATGGAGATTTACAAGATAAAGAACAATTCAACTAAATTACGTATGAGATTCTTGTGACTGTAATTTATGAAAACAACATAACCACAAGAAGAACCCAAAGAAAGGTTTAAGTTCAAGAGCAGAAACCTAGAATGGGATGTCAGACAGCCTGGGGGTCAGGAAAAGATAAAGAGTGAAGGACTAAAGAGAAAACATAACTCAGCTGATCATTGGGACTCTGGCTCATTCTTCTTCTTCTTCTGTTTGCATTTCAGTTTTGCTCTTCCTCTATTTTCCTTGGTTTGTCCTGAAATATCCAGATAAGGAATAAAGAAACTTTCCATGACTGCCCAAAACCGTTATGTGATTAACTAAGTACATCCTGCTGCTGGATTTAGACAGGAAAGTCTCAGGTTTTAGAAAATGAATGGTTTGTGACCATCACTCTGAGCCCAATGTGAAAACAGAAAGGCACCAGTAATGACTCTAAGGAGGCAGTCAGATGAATCAGGGAAGAGTTACAGCATCAACTCCAAACTATCTGAGGTCCATCAATCTACAGACACAGATTTACACCAAGTGGAAAACACAAGACAAGTTAGCCCAAAGTTCATAAAAATGACCAGAAAAGACCTTAAAACTCGATTTCAGGCTCTACAGGCCTCAGTTAGCGAGCAACATCTGACCATAAAGCACCAAGCTAAAGGCTCACACACACACTGGTGTACCGTGTTTACTCGGTGAGCCACTCAGACTGCTGTTTTCCTACATTTCTCATGACAGATTCTTCATTTCCCATAATCCTAATGGATACTAGGAAGTTTTCTGAACTATTTGGCCACATGACTCTGTTTCTTCTCCACCAGGATGACCTGTCAGAGCAGCACAGAGGGTTACAGTCTATCTCCTCATGACGGTTCACGCCTCTGACCCAAAGGATTCCACGTACTGCGTTTCCAAGGATATGGTGTCAAATACTCCACAGTCTGATATAAACACCGTTTCCCATCAAGCACAGTATTATGCTACATCAAGTTCGCAAATTGACCTTTGTGCAGCTGCGTCCGGCGGACCTCCACATCGGGTCTATTTCAAGTAGAAATGGACCTGGATGGAGTGGAGATGGAGATCACCGGAGCTTGTTGGTGTTGGTGCTGAAGGGATGATGATGATTTGGACCCATTTTACATCCACTGGATCTGGAACCATCAACTTCTCCACTGTATAAACCTGGGACCACCAACTGCAGCCCTCCAGGGTTTGAGTCCTTCAGGTTTCCAATCTGAAGTCCAAACATCACATCTAAAACCTGCAGGACGCTGGCCCTTTAAGACCACAGTCGCCCTCCTCTGATCTGAACCAGTTCTTTCTTCTCTTGGTTCCAGTTTGAATCAGTTCACCTGTTAAACCATGACATCCTGTTACTGTTTAGCTTTAATTCTACCACATTAACAGATAAACTGCCTTTTTGACTCGCTCTGCCCTTTGCAGCTACAACATGTCAAAAACTCTGCTGGAGATAAACGAGTTGAAGAAGCAGGAGCCCGAGCATTGATAAGGAAACCGAGTGGCGATGACGAAATTCTGCCATAAAATGGGAGTGGATGACTGAAAAAGAGATAAGGTATCAGCAGCAGAGGATAACCTAAATCTGAAGCATTTCTAGACGTTTGTGTTGTGGTTTTATCTACATGTGAACCAATTCAGAGGAGCAGGGGTCATAATGCAGCCAGCGCCTTAAAGCTCATCCAGGACGGATTTCTGTGGCCGTTTAAAGAGAAATGTTCAGTGACGTTTGTTGACGTGACGAAATCACAAACCCAAACCAGTCAGGACCTGTTGCATCTCCTCTGGATTTTCTGATGCTTTCAACTCTTTAAGAAACATCTTTATTGTCTGTAAACCAGTTCAAACATGTCATCTTTTCTAGTTTTCACCAAAGATTTCCAGTTGGACTGAGATCCAGCAACCTGCTGGCCATAAAGTGGAGCTGACCTGCCTTTGCTCCTGGACGTTCTTCAGTGGAAACCTGAGATGATATCCAGGTAGGTCCAGGTCAGACCCATAGTACTGGACCTTCAGTGTGTTGAAGCAGGTGGAGATGTAAAGCATGCAGGCCAGTGTGCCTTGAGGACCAGGGTTGGGAAACACTGGATTAACCACACGAGTGATTGGAAACAGATGAGTCAGCAGCTCTGCAGGTTTGTTCCTGATCCATTCCTTCATCAACCTCCGTCCTTCTGTTACGGTTTTGATGGTTCCTGATGTTCTGGTAGACATCGGTCCACTTGGTTTTCACATGCATTCAAACTGAACCAGAGTTCAGAAGTGAACTCCAGAAGTGGACCGGTTTGGAGGAGGACCAGAGTTAGACGAACCGGATTTCTAGACAAACGAACTGGACTTGGATTAAAACAGACAAACATGGCTGCTGTCAATGTATCCTCAGTTCTTTCCCCAGTTAAAGTCAACAGCTATTCTATCTGTGTAAAAGGTAGATGTTGAAGGTGTAATCTTTTTTTCTCTACCTGATCCGATAACAGAGAGATTTCAGTAGAGACAACATCATTTATTTTGTATTTTTACCTGAGCAGTGATAATCTCAGTCAGTCCAACTAATGAGCCTCCACAACAACTTTCACCTCAATCCTGCGTCTCTTCTGCTGTTTCATGTTACCTAATAATAGACATAAACCATGAGGCGATCATTCTCTGCTGTAATAAACTGTAATCAACACCAACTGCTGCCTCTAACGGAGCGGTTCCTGGCTCTGCCCTCACACCTCACCCTGCAGCGCTGCTGTTCCCGTCATTCCCGTCTTCCTGCGGCTGCAGCCAGGATCCTGTAATGCGATGCGGCCTGTTCATCACGCCCGGTCCACGCCGTGGCCGCGTGATCAGCTGGGGAGCCTGGACGGCTGCCAGCAGAGCGGCTTACGGCGGCCAGCTACATATTCACAGCTCTGACCTCAGGCCAACCTTGATCCATCCAGCCGTGGATTCCAGCTGCTTCACTTCGGACTCACAGTTTATTTTTACCACTGACCTATTTAAACTGGAGCTGAACAATCGCTCACAGCTTTTGTTCTCTGCCTCAGGTTAAATCCGTCATGAGTTACAAAACTATATGAATCGTAACAGATGGAAGAGACGTGGATTAAAAATGACACTGAATTGATTCCAGGAGATTATATAACATCGAAACGCAGCAGCCATGCAGACTGATGGCCTGCAGTCTGATCACTTCCTGTGTATTTCTGATGAAAGCCGATTGATTCAAACAACTAGAAGATGAAAACCTGTAAAGGGAAACTGGTTTGTTTCAGTAAGACATCAAACTGGTTGTGGAAGCAGTTAGTTTGATGGTTTTCTGACTGACTGGTTCCAGTTCTACTGGGATGACTGTTTCCATTATGACTCTGCCATCGATTATCGGCTTGTTAGCAGGTTTCTGTGGCTCTGAGCAGGAACTGCTGATGAGCTGAATGTCTGACCTGACGGTCACCTGAACCCCAGGGGGTCACCCGACCCCGGGGGTCACATTTCTGATGTCAACATGGAGAAAAGCAGCAGCAGCAATTAAAATAAGACTGGAGCCGCAGAATCAGAGGTTGCAGTGAAAGTCTCAAAGATAAAATTAAACATACATTTTTATTGATTCATACTTATTATAAAATGTTCCATTTTTTATCTAATACAATAATATCTTATGTTTATCTTCTATATGTTTTTATCAGATATTGTTTATTTGAAGTGTGGTTGTGATATTTTAGACTTTATTCAGCTATTATTAATGGATAACTTATGTATATATTTATCTTTCCTTCATTCTTTGTAATTTCTGTTGCTTACTAGTTTACTTTTTTAAAGTGTTTAATTGGTTGCGGTTATTTTAATTAGTAATTTATTGTTATTCTCATCTTTAGCTTTTTTACACTTTATCTCAGTTTCAAATTGCTGTATCTTATTTTTTGACGTTAAACAGCAACGCTAAGCAATGCTGCATTAATAAATACCTTACTGTTAGTTGTGTATTGCATTTTTAAATATTTCTGACCTTTCTTTAGCCTCTTGTGTTTCTTCCAGTGTTTTTGCTTCAGAACCAGAACCGTCGCTGCTCTGATGGAGTGAAAACATGAAAAGTTCCCAGACTGCAGAGCCTCTGATTCATACGCATGCCTGAGCTTCTTGTTGCTTCTGTTTGTTTCTGGGAGGAAACATAAATGACTCTTTGTTTGGTGGCTGTGACACAAACTGACAGACTGGAACCGATCCACGTGAGTCGGGCCGACACAGAGAGTCTTTCTGAAGAGACGGAGACAGAAAAGACTCTTCAAATTAACACAATTTAAAAATCACCCCAAACAGCTGACGGCAGCCACGTATTATTTATTCTATTTTCATATCGTTTGAAGTAAACAAAGTCCTTCTTGTTTCCCTTTAGATCAGAAGCGACTGGTTCCAGGGATGTTTCTCCAGGACACAATAAAGTTCCTGCTGTGATCATTTCAATATAAAGTTCCTGAGATGCGTTCACTGCTCTGCAGCTTTTACACTCAAGCTGGATGATTGAGCTAAAAAACATCCCTGAGGTGAACAAAGGATCCGGGGATTCTTGGGTAGTTCATGTGTCTGCAGGGTTTCCTGTTGATCTGAGGGGTTAAAGATTGGAAATATATATTTACACCTGATGTATAATGGGAGTGAATGAGAGTCTGGGTGTCTCTGCACTCTGGGCTAATTTAACAGAAAACGGTACGTCCTACAGAGGAAGAGACCCTGAGGGAAGAAGAGCAGAAATACCTGCAATAGATGTCAAAACTGTACAGAACCAAAGGGATGAAAGGAGTTAAAACACAAACGTTTCTGAATATTTAACAGGGTTAGAATCCAGGGTGTGGGTTTAACACAGTCTGAGTGAAACTTTTTATCCAATCAAATTTAAACTTTTATTATACGAAAAGGAGGATCATTGTTCACACCAGCCCAGTCCAGTCCACTTCAGTCCAACTCCAGTCCACTTCCATCCAACTCCAGTCCACTTCAGTCCCTCTCCAGTCCACTTCAGTCCAACTCCAGTCCGCTTCTATCCAACTCCAGTCCACTTCTATCCAACTCCAGTCCACTTCAGTCCAACTCCAGTCCACTTCAGTCCAACTCCAGTCCGCTTCTATCCAACTCCAGTCCACTTCAGTCCAACTCCAGTCCGCTTCTATCCAACTCCAGTCCACTTCCGTCCAACTCCAGTCCACTTCCATCCAACTCCAGTCCGCTTCTATCCAACTCCAGTCCACTTCAGTCCAACTCCAGTCCGCTTCAGTCCAACTCCAGTCCACTTCCATCCGACTCCAGTCCACTTCAGTCCAACTCCAGTCCACTTCCATCCGACTCCAGTCCACTTCAGTCCCTCTCCAGTCCACTTCAGTCCAACTCCAGTCCGCTTCCGTCCAACTCCAGTCCGCTTCAGTCCAACTCCAGTCCGCTTCAGTCCAACTCCAGTCCGCTTC